>JAPYXV010002621.1:0-12961 GCA_028533065.1 Trachops cirrhosus
AAGCAAACAACTAGAACAGGAATAGAACCACCGAAATGGAGATCAAATGGAGTTTTAGCAACAGGAGAGTGGGAGGAGGAGAGAGGGGGGAAAGGTACGAAGAATAAGTAGCATGGATGGCAGGTAGAAAATAGACAGGGGGAGGGCAAGAATAGTAGGGGAAATGTAGAAACTAAAGAATTTATGACACATGAACATGAACTAAAGGGGGAGAATGTGGGTGGGAGAGGGTGTTCAGGGTAGAAGGGAATGAAGGGGGGATAATAGGGCAACTGTAATAGCATAATCAATAAAATATATATTTTTAAAAAACTATAAGTAAACTAGAACAACCATTATTTAGAACTGCCTGAAATCTAGCTGAACCAGAAGTCCTACAACTAATGATATACAGAACAAGCCACATCAAGACTGGTAGGGGGAAAGGAGACTTGGATGGACTGGTCCCATACCCATGTGCAGATGTTAAAAATTGGTAGGGATATATCAGCTGTGGAGGTCCCCTATGAGGGACGAGGGGTCCCAACCCCTGAACCAGTCCCACAAGTCCAGGGTTCCAGTGTAGGGAAAAAGTTCCCATAGCTTCTGACTGTGAAAACCAGTGGAGATTGTGACGGGGTGAATCAAAGGGCTTCTGGAGTCCCAGAAGTTCCTCTTAAAGGCCCCGCATGATCTTACTTGCTCTGACCTCCAGCATTGGAACCACAGCTCAAAAGGTATGGGGCATACCGAGAAGAACTGAATTGTCTGAGTTCAGGGAAAGGGCTGGAAGGGCAGTTTTCTCCCAGATAGAACTGCTGGGAAAACCATTGCTCTTTTGCTAAGCCTCCACCCTGCAGACACAGGTAGATACCATGAGTCTCCATCCACCTATCTAGCGCTGTTTACCTCATACTGCTGATTTCCAACTTTAGGACCCACCCAAACTGCCTCTGGTGGCTTGGTTCATGGTATGAAATTTTCTAAATATTCTCACATGCTCACAAACCCTAAACAAGCAGCATCTGGTATCAGTGTGTCTTGTACCTTTTTCTAAGCAGCCCCAAGTCCAGTACTAGTAGCAGCCAGCCTCAGTTTGCAGCTTAGCTTCTCCCAGGCATCTCCAAGCCCAGCACAAGTAGCAACCATCTACAGATTACTTTGTGTAGGTCATACCACCTGGTCCCAGACCAGGCACAGGCAGTGGCTAACTTTGGTCTGCTCTTCCCAACTAGGCCCAGAACCAATGCACCCAGTGGCCAGCTTTAGACAATACCAGAGTGCCATCTGGCCACCTCCAAAAATAATACACAAAAGGGAAGACTCAGATGCACCAGAGCCCAACTAAATGGAACCCCATTCCATGGGGTCAGCTTCTGCACAACAGCTGCTTGACTGTAGTTGTGGAAAGTGCTCACAACTAATCAACTTGAGGGTCAACCCTTCCACTGACGTGTCAACAACAATCAAGGGTCAGCTACAACAGGAGGGCACACACAACTCACACAAGGGACACACCTGGATCACCCGGCTCAGGTGGCCAGGGAGAGTGTACCACTGGGTCCCATAAAGCAACTACTACATAAGGTCATTCTACCAAGAACAGGCTACATAACAGCTCTACCTGTTACATAGAAACAAACACAGGGAAATAGCCAACATGAGGAGATAAGTAAACATGTCCCAAATAAAAGAACAGGACAAAACTCTAGAAAAAGAACTAGACAAAATGGAGACATCCATCCACAAGTTACATAGTTCAAAACACTGGATATAGGGCTGTTCAATGATCTTAAAACTTCAACAAAGAGATAGAAAACATATAAAAGAACCAATCAGATATGAAGAATACAGTAACTGAAATTAAGAATACATTACAGAGAATAAACAGTAGATTAGATAAAGCAAAGGATAAAAATCAATGGTTTGGAAGATAAGGTAGCAGAAAACACCCAATCACAACAGCAATAAATAAATAAATAAATAAATAAATAAATAAATAAATAAACTTTAAAGGGCCTCTGAGCCAACATCAAGTATACCAATATTTACATCAGGCAGTGCCAGGAGAAGAACATAAAGAGCAAGGAATTGAAAACTTATTTGAAGAAATGACAGAAAACTTTTCTAAACTGGTGAAGGACATAGACATACAAGGACATAGACATGCACAGGAAGTGCAGAGAGTCCCAAACAAGTTAAACCCAAAGAGGCCCACACCAAGACACACCATAATTAAAATTAAAAAAGTTAAAAACAAAGAGAGAATCTTAAAAATAACCAGAGAAAAGCAGTTCATCACCTACAAGGGGGCTCTCATAAGACTGTCAGCTGATTACTCAACAGAAACTTTTCAGATCAGAAGAGATTGGAATGAAATATTCAAAGGGATGAGGAACAAAGACCTGCAATGAAGATCACTCTATACAATAGAGCTGTCATTTAGAATTGGACAGATAAGGATCTTCCCCAAAAGAAAAAGCTAAACAAGTTTATCACCATCAAACCCATGTTGTATGAAATGTTGAAAGGTCTTCTTGAAGGAGAAGAAGATGAAGAAGATGAAGAATGAGAAGGAGGAGGAGAGGAAGAGGAAGAAGGGGAAGAAAAATAGTAATAATATAATGGCAATAAATACATAACTGTCAGCAATTAATTTAAATGCAAATGATTAAATGCTTCAATCAACAGCTCTGTCAAGGGGTTAATATTCAAAATATATAAAGAAGCCATACAATTCAACACCAAACAAATGATCCAATTTAAAAATGGGCAGAGGATCTTAATAGACAACTCTCCCAAAAGGACATACAGTCAACAAATATATAAAGATATTCAATTTCACTACTATTAGGAAAATACAAATCAAAACTATGATAAGATACTGACTGACACCTATTAGAATGGTTATTATCAATAAGACAGGTAATAATAAGTGATGGAGAGGTTGTGGAGAAAAAAGAACCCTCAACTCACTGCTGGTGGGAATGTAGACTGGTTCAAACACTATGGAAAGCAGTATGATGGTTCCTCAAAAAACTAGAAATAGAGTTAGTATATGATCCAGTAATCTTTTTTCTGGGTATCTACTCAAAAAATCTCAAAATCATTTCTTTTCAAAGATTTATTCCTACATATGTTCATTGCAGTATTATTCACAGTGGCCAACACATGGCAAAAACCAAAGTGTCCTTTGATAGAGGATTGGATAAAGAAGATGTGACACACATATACTATGGAATACTACTCAGCCACAAGAAAAGATGAAATGCTGCCATTTGCAACAACATGGATGAACCTTAAGAATGTATGCTAATACAATGGAGTAAAGACAGGTTCTTCAATAAATGGTGTTGAGAAAAATAGACTGATACATGCAAAAACATGAAACTAAACCACCAATGTACACCATACAGAAGAATGAACTCAAAATGAATAAAACACTTAAATAAAAGTTGTGAAACCATAAAAATCCTAAGAAAACATAAGCAGTAAAATCTCATATATCTCATGTAGCAATATTTTTGCTGGTATATGTCCTAGGGCAATACAAACAAAGGAGAAAATAAGCAAATGGGGCAATATCAAATTTAAAAGCTTCTGCACAGCTAAAGAAACCATGAGCAAGATGTAAAGAAAACCAACTGTAAGGGAGAATATTTTTGCCAATGATATATCCGATAAGGGTTTAATCTCCAAAATGTACAAAGAAGTAATGCAACTTAACATCAGGAAGACAAACAATCCAATTACAAAATGGACTAAGGACTTGAATACACACATCTCCAATGACATACAGATGGCCCATAGACACAAAAAAACTAATCATCAGAGACATGAAAATTAAAACCACAATGAGACATCACCTCACATCTGTCAGAATGGCTACCATCAATAAATCAACAAACAAGTGTTGGTGAGGATGTGGAGAAAAGGGAATGCTAGTGCACTGTTGATAGGAATATAGTTTGGTACAGCCACTGTGGAAAACAGTATGGAGCATCCTTAGAACATTACAAATGGAACTTCCTTTTGACCCAGTGATTCCACTTCTGAGAATATATCCTAAAAATCCTGAAACACCAATTCAAAAAAATATATGCACACTTATGGTCATAGCAGCACTGTTTACAATAGCCAAGATCTGGAAACAGCCTAAATTCCCATCAGTAGATGAGTGGGTAAAATAGCTGTGCTACATTTACACGATGGAATCCTATGCAGTAGTAAGAAAAAAAAAGAAGGAACTCTTACCTTTTGCAACACTGTGGATGGACCAGGAGACAATTTTGCTAAGTGAAATAAGCCAGTCAGTGACAGACAAATGCCACATGGTCTCACTTATATGTGGAATTTAATGAACACAATAAACTAAAAATCAAAATAGAAACAGAAGTATAGATATATGGAACAGACTGACAGCTGCTGTGGGGAGGGGGGACTGGATAAAAGATGGTGAGATGGTGAAGGAATTAACCAAAGAACATATATGTGTGACCCATGGACACAGACAGCAATATGGTGACTGACTGAGGGAAGGGAGAAGGTGGAACTGGGGGTAGGTGGGAACAGAGAGAAAAAGCAAGAACAACTGTAATTTTATAAATGATAAAAAAGAAATAAAAGTGAAGTGGTTTAAAAGAAGACCCTTATTTCTTAATACATAATAAACAAATTTTATTAAAACTTTATCTTGAAAAAAGGTTATGCTCAGCAAAATAAGTTAGAAAAAGCTAAGAGCCATATGATTTAACTCATATGTGGGATATAAAACTGAAACTCAGACACAGACAACAGTAGGGTAGTTCCAGAGCGAAAAGGGGAGGATAGTAAAGAGTGAAGGAGTCCAAATATATGGTGATAGAAGATAATTTGACTTTGGTTGGTAGCATTCAATATACAGATCATGTATCATAGAAATGTACACTTGAAACCTATATGACCCTATTAACCAGTGTCACCCCAATAAATTTTAAAAAAACACATAGAGTGGCTGAAAGGGTAAGAAAATACAGCCCTTACATATGTTGTCTGTTAGAGGGTCACTTAAGATCAAAAGACACACGCAGAATGAAAGTAAAAGGATGGGAAAAGATATTTCATGAAAATGAAAATGAAAAAGGAAAAGTTGGGGAAGCAATACTTATATAAGTCAAAATTGACTTTAAAACAAAAGCTATAACAATAGACACAAAAGGACCCAGCAATTCCACTTCTGGATGTTTACCTGAAAAAAACCAAAACACTAATTTGAAAAGACTTGTGGATCTATATGTTTATTGCAGCATTATTTACAATATTCAGTATATGGAGTCAACCTAGGTGTCCATCAATAGATGTATGGATAAAGAAGAAGTGGTGTACTTATATAATGGAACATGACTCATCCATAAAAAAGAATTCAATCTTGCTATCTGCAACAACATAGATGAACCTAGAGGGTATTATACTAAGTGAAATAACAGACAGAGAAAGACAAATGCTGTATGATTTCATTTATATGTGGAGTCAAAAAACAAAATAACAAATAATCAAAACTGTAACAAACTCATAAACAAAGGACATTTTGAGACTCCACCATATGGGAGTGAGATTGTGGAGATGGGTGAAAAAGGTAAAGAAATCAAGAAGTACAAATCAGTAGTTACAAAATAGTCAAGGGGACACAGAGTATAGCATGGGGAATATAGTCAACAATTTTAATATCTATGTATGGTATCAGATAAGCATAGATTTATCAGGTTCATCACTTTTTAAGTTATATAAATGTTTAATTGCTATCTTGTATACTTGAAATTAGTATAATATTAGAAATCAACTGTAATTTAAAAAATTATTTTTAAAAGATCTCATTGAAATGGGAATATGTCAAAGGGTCAACTGAAAGATCTCTCGATAGCCAAAGCTGAAATAATTTGAACAAAAATAAATAAAGTAGTATTAAATATAACTCAAAGTATAAATATCATGAGTCCATAGTGATGTAAATAAATGTTTGAATAAGTTAATAAATGGGGAAAATAGACACCCTCTAGTGCAGAAGAATTCCAAATAAATTATATAAACACCCCACTCTAAAGGAAGGGAAGCATAACACCTACTCCTTAAGTGTGAACTGATATAGTGACATCTTTACAAGGAGGACAGTATGGAAAGGGGAAAAGGAGTAATTTCATGGTGGAGAAACCTGGCAAACACTACTTTGGACAGGTAATCAAAGTCAACATCAACCATTATAAAATCACATAGGTAATATATTGCCCTGATATGATGCGATGAAAATGTAGCTTTACTTCTGGAACTTTGCTCCCACAAAAAATATAACTCCAAAGTAGTCATTAGAAAAGCATCAGACAGCTCTTCTCATTTTTTAAATTCCTTTTTCTTTTTGCTGCTCTGCCTGGGTGCTTTTTTTCTACCTTGTCTTCCAAAACACTGTTATGATCCTCTGCTTCATCTAACCTACTGTTTATTCCTCCCAATGTATTATTTACTTGAGATATTGCATTCTTTATTTCTGACTGGTCACTTTTATGGTTTCTATGTCCTTTTTCATGCTGTTGAGTATCCTTATAATCATTATTCTAAACTCTCTATCTGATAAATTGCCAGCCTCATAGATGGAGAGCAGATGACAGCTAAGGGTGGGGAGGAGTAAGGGGGTGGAGGGGTTGGACAAAAAGGAAAAAAAGACCCATGGACATGGAAAACAGTGTAGTGATTGCTGGGGAGGTATAAGGGGAGTAAATTATAATGGAAAAAATACAATAAAGATTAAATTTTTAAAAAAGCATCAGCCTTGGTTTGTGTGGCTCAGTGGATTGAGTGCAGGCCTGCACACCAAAGAGTGGTTCAATTCCCGGTCTAGGGCACATGTCTGAGTTGAGGGCCAGGTCCCCAGTGTGGATCACGTGGGATGCAAGCACACATTGATGTTTCTCTCCCTCTCTTCCTGTGTCCCTTCCTCTCTAAAAATAAATAAGTACAATCTTTAAAAAAAAAACCTATCAGACAAATCACAATAGAGGTACACCTTGCAAAATGCCTGACCAGTCCTTCTCAAAACTGTCAAAATCATCAAAAACATGGAAAGGCTAAGAAATTGTCACAGCCAGGAGACATATACTTAGACATAAAATGCATCATCCTGGAACACAAAAAGGATAACAGGTAAAAACTAATGAAATCTGAATATGCTACAAACTTTAGTTAATAATTTATCAATATTGTTTATGAATATAATAAATGTTCCACACTAATGTAAGATGTTAGCAATAGAGGAAACTGCATACAGGGTGGAGGGGTTTATGGAAACTCTCTGTACCATCTCCTCAATGTTTCTACAAATTTAAAACTGTTCTGAAAAAATAAAGTGTGTTAATTTTTTAAAAAATTACTAAAGGAGACATGCATGGTCTAAAAGGTGCTTGAGGTCAAAGGGGTTCCTGAGGAAGTTACATTTTACCTGTGGTCTAAAGAATAAAAGGGATTAAGTAAATGAAGATATGGGAGAGACAATAGTAAGTATAAAAGTCCAGATAGGGGCCAGAAAATGCAAGGCTTTTCAGGCCATAGTAATTATTATTGTCTTTATCTTAATAACAATGATGTTACATAACTAGGGGTGAAAGGTGGCATGAAACAAAGGGAGAGATAAAGGGTGACACCTCCATTTTAGTCTGGCCAGCTGAGTGCCTGATGCATGATTCACTGAAACTGGGACAGTGCAAGAGTCCAGATTAGTTTTACATTGGGATTTTAGGTGCTTGTGGGATATCCCAGTGAAGATGTTTAGTAGACACTCAAATATACAGGTCTGAATTCAGGCATAAGATTTGTGTTGGAGACAAGTTTGTGAGTCTTGTGTGTATAGATGATAGATTAAGCCACAGACATGAATGAAGAAGCCTAGCATCTCACATTTAAATACCTAAAGATAAAAGTGGGAAGTCATTGATATATAGATAGCCATGCACCCACCACGAGATGCTGTGTGGAATGAGAAGAGAAAAAGACCTAGGTAAGAGCTCTGGAGAAAACCAACATCTAAGAGGAAGAGAAATCAGTGAAGAAAGTAGAGAGAAAAGACAGTTTAGGATGCATAGTGCAATGCCATTGACACCAGGAGTAGAGAAAGCCTCAAGAAGTGACTGGGTGACCAAGAATTAAAGATCACTAAAGACTAAGAAACCTCTGGACTTGAGCACTTTAATATTTATGAAACAAGTATTATTTATGGTGGTTGTGGTGGTGGTGATTATACTTGTGGCTTCATGAGATAATGAAGACAGACTACTTTTATCAAAAGTTTGGTGAAGGGAAGGAGAAGTTGGGATGGTCATTGGGCAAGAATAAAAATCCAAGAGAAGATGAAGCAGAAGATTGAATCAACTAGCTGGAGGACAAGGTAGAAAAAAATTTCCAGACAGAGCAACAAAATAAAAAAGAATACTTAAAAAGAATGAAGAGGTTTTAAGGGAGATGCAGGACAATCTGAAATGCAACAATATCCATGTCATAGGGATACCAGAAGAAGAAGAAGAAGAAGAGAAACAAGGCATAGAAAACCCATTTGACAAAGTTATGACAGAAAAGTTCCCTAACTTGATGAGAGAAAAAGTCACACAAGTCCAGGAAACACAAAGGGTCCCAGTGAAGATGAACCCAAAGAGGCCCACTCCAAGACACATCATAATTTAAATGGCTAAATGTAAAAAAAAAAATTTTACAGGCAGCAAAGGGCAAAAAGATAGTAACATACAAGGAAGCTCCAATAAGGCCATCAGCTGATTTCTCAACAGAAACATTACAAGCCCAAAGGGAATGGCAAGTTATTTGGAAGTACTCCAAGTAATGAAAAGCAAAGGCCTGTAACCAAGACTACTCTACCAAACAGGGCTCTCATTTAAAACGGAAGGCAAAACAAGGAGTTTCCCAGACCAAAAAAAAAAAAAAAAAAAGGTTAAAAGAATACATCTCCACCAAACCAGAATTGCAAGATATGCTAAAGGGATTGCTTGAAGAAGGAGAAGAGGAAGGGGAAGGAGAAGAAGAAAGGAGAAGAAGAAGAAAAAGAGGGAGAAGGAGAAGGAAGAAGAAGAAGAAGGAGGAGGAAGAAGAAGAAGAAGGAGGAGGAGGAGAAGAAGAAAGAGAGAGAGAACACAAATTCAAAGGGAAAAATTGCAATGAATAAGTACCTATCAATAATAACCATAAATGTAAATGGATTAAATGCTCCAATCTAAAGACAATGGATAAGAAAACACAAACTGCATATATACTGTCACCAAGAGACCCATCTCAGAGGAAAAGACCTACAAGGATGAGAGTGAACAGATGGAAAAAATATTCCAAGCAAACAGACATGAAAAAAGCTTGGGTAGCAATAGTTAGAAAAAGTAGATTTCAAAACAAAGGCCATATCTGAGATTTTCATGCTCATGTTCTCCTCTAGGACTTTTATGGTGTTTCAACTTATATTTAAGTATTTTATTCTCCTTAAATATATTTTTGTGTATGGTGTAAGTTGGTGATTGAGTTTCATTTTTTTTGCATGTAGCTGTCCAGTTCTCCCAACACCATTTGTTGAAGAGGCTATTTTTATGCCATTTTACGCTTCACTCCCTTTGTCAAATATTAATTGACCTTAGAGACTTTGGTTTATTTCTGGGCTCTCTATTCCATTCCGCTGATCTGTGGGTCTGTTCTTATGCCTGTACCAGACTGTTTTGATTACAGTGGCTTTGTAATATAGTTTCAGAGAGATGCAAATTAAACCACAATGAGATATCAGTTCACATCAATCAGAATGGCCATTATAAACAAATCAACAAACAAGTACTGCAGAAGTTGTGGAAATAAGGGAACCCTAGTGCTCTGTCAGTGGGAATGTAGACTGGTGCAGTCACTGTGGAAAACAGTATGGAATTTCCTCAGAAAACTAAAAATTAAACTACCTTTTAAAAAATATTTATTTATTTATTTTTAGAGAGAGGGGGAAAGAGGGAGGTAGAGAGGGAGAGAAACATTAATATGTGGCTGCCTCTCACATGGCCCCCAATGGGAACTTGGCCTGCAACCCAGTCATGTGCCCTGACTGGGAGTCAAACCAGTGACCCTTTGGTTTGCAGCCTGCACTCAATCCACTGAGCTACACCAGCCAGGGCTGGAACTGCCTTTTGACCCAGAACTTCCACTACTGTGATTATACTCTAAGAATCTTGAAACACCAATTCAAAAGAGCATATGCACCCAAATATTCATAGCAGCACAATTTATAATAGTGAATTCCTGGAAACAACCTAAATACCCACCAGGAAAAGAATGTATAAAATAACTGTGGTAATTTACACAATGGAATACCACACAGTAGAAAGAAAGAAGGAACTCCTACCATTCATGACAGGAAGGAACTGGAGAGCATTATGCTAAGTGAAATAAGCCAGGCAGTGAAAGACAAATACCATATGATCTCACCTATAAGTGGGACCTAATCAACAAAACAAACAAGCAAGCAAAATATAATAAAGACATTGAAATAAAGAATAAACTGACAGGAACCAGAGAGGAGTGGGGAGAGGGATAATGGGGGGAAATAGGGGAAGGTCTATTAAGGAACATGAATAAAGGACATGTGGACAAAGCCAAAAGGAATAGGTTCGAGGGTGGGTAGCAGGGATGGGTTGGGCAGAGCACCATGATGGGGTGAAAATGGAGACAACTGTACTTGAACAACAATAAAAAACTATGCACTGCAGAAAATAAAATAAAATATCAAAAAAAGAAAGGCCATAAAAAGAGACAAAGAAGGATATTTCACAATACTTAAGGGAATAATCAATCCATTGAGAAGATATAACCTTGTAAACATATATGCACCCAACATAGGAGCACCCAAGTATATAAGGGAAAACTTGAAGGACTTCAGGAAAGATATCAACAGCAACACACTACACTCATGGTAGGGATTTTAACACCACATTGTCAACAATGGACAGAACTTTCAAGCAAAGAATCTAGGATACTGTGGCATTGAACAACACTCTATATCAAATGGACTTAATTGATACATGCAAAGCCTTTCATTCCAAAGAAACAAAATATACATTCCTTTCAAATACACATGGAACATTTTCAAAGACAGACCACATGATAGGACACAAAACAAGCCTTAACAAATTCAAGAAAATTGAAATATCAAGCATCTTCTCAGATTAAAATGGCTTGAAACTAGAAACCAACTTCAAGGAAAAAACTCAAGGGCATTTAAATTCACTGAGACTGAATAGCATGTTATTAAATAATGAATGGGTTAAAATGAGATCAAGGAAGAAATAAACAAAGTTTTTGGGAAAAAAATGAAAATAAACACACTACAGTCCAGAACCTATGGGACATGGTGAAGACAGTCCTGAGATGGAAGTTCATAGTAATACAGGCATACCTAAGAAAGACAGAAAAATTTCAAATAAACAACCTAACCAAACATCTAAAAGAACTAGAAAAACAACAAAAAACAAAGCCCAGAGAGAGCAGAAAGAAGGAAATAATCATGACCAGGACAGAATTAAATGGCATAGAGATTAAAAGAACAATCCAAAGGATCAATAAGTCCAGGAGCTGATTCTTTGAAAAAAATAAATAAATAAACAAAATTGACAAGACTTTAAGCAGATTCATCAAGAAAAAAAGAGAGAGTACCTAAATAAATAAAATCAGAAATGAAAGAGAAGTTACAACTGATAGCACAGATATACAAAGGATTGTAAGAAATTACTATGAACGACTATATGCAAAGGAATTTGACAACTGGGTGAAATGGTCAAATTTTTAAAAACATATAATCTTCCAATACTGAATCAAGAAGCAGAAAGTATGAGTAGACCCATAACAGCTTGTGAAACTGAAGTAGTAATCAAAAAAACTCTCAGCACACAAAAGCCCTGGACAAGACAGCTTCACAGGAGAATTTTACCAAACAATTTGGGAAGAGCTAACTCCAATACTTTTCAAACTATTTTCACAAAACTCAAGAAGAGGGAAGACTTCCAAATACCTTTCATGAGACCAGCATCATCCTACTTCCAAAACCAGACAAAGACACAGCAAAGAAAGAAAACTACAAGCCAGAATCACTGGTGAAATTAGGTGCTAAAATCCTCATCAAAACATTGGCAAACTGTCCTGTCTGGTGTAGCTCAGTGGATTAGCATAGACTGTGGACCAAAGGGTCACCAGTTCAATTCCCAGTCAAGGCACATGCCTGGATTGCAGGCCAGGTCCCCAGTAGGGGACACACGAGAGGCAGCCATACATTGATATTTCTCTCCCTTTCTCCTTCCATTCCCCTCTCCCTAAAAATAAATAAATTAGATTAAATTAAAAAAAAATTGGCAAACTGGATCCAGCAACACATTAAAGATCATACACCATGATCAAGTGAAATTCATCCCAGGGATGCAAGGATGGTATAACATTTACAAATCAATAAACATAATACACCACATAAACAAAATTAAAGACAACCCTGGCTGGTGTAGCTCAGTGGATTGAGTGCGGGCTGCGAACCAAAGGGTCACCAGTTCGATTCCCAGTCAGGGCACATGCCTGGGTTGCAGGACGGGTCCCTAGTGGGGGCCATGTGAGAGGCAACCACACACGATGTTTCTCTTCCCCTCTTTCCCTTTCCCTTCCCCTCTCTGTAAAAAAAATTAAAATTAAAAAAAAATTAAAGACAAAAACCACATGACCATCTCAATAGATACTGAAAAATAATTTGTTAAAATCCAGCACTGATTTATGATAAAAACTCTCAGCTAAGTGGGAATAGAGGGAGCATACCTCAACATAACAAAGTCCATACACAATAAATCTATAGCCAATATCATACTTAATGGACAAAAACTAAAAACTTTCCTCCTAAGACCAAGAACAAGACAAATGTGTCCATTTTCATCTCTTTATTCAACAAAGTATTGGAAGT
>JAPYXV010002622.1:0-12960 GCA_028533065.1 Trachops cirrhosus
CTTCTTACGACGTAACATCGGAATTTGGGGATGAGGCCGCCTAGAGATGCCAGATGGACGTGGATGGAACGCATCTCCCGTGTGTGTGCTCCCAGCTGGGGATGAGAGCCGTGAGGGGCCCCTGTGGGGCGTCCCGGCCGCCAGTCAGGTGCTCTCTGCCTGCGGTGACGCCCAGGCTCCCAGCCCCTCGGGCACCTCAGTGCCACTTCTCACCGACCGTCCTCAGCACCAGGTTCGCTCCTCAGGCAGCACCGGCACGGGGACGCCAGGGGAGGGCGTGGGCCAGGGACCAGCCTGGACGCTGTCGTGAGGTTACGTTTAGGCTTCTGTTTCATTTTATCTGAACTTAAAACTTGATCCTTCTCCAGTCAGCCTCTCCCCACCACAAGGAGTGAATGAATGAATGAGTGAATGAATGGGTGGATGGAGGCGGGGAGGGACAGACAGACGGATGGGTGGGTGGGTGGGTGGATGGGTGCATAGATACATGGGGGGACACTTAATTCCAAGGTCAAGGATTCAAACGTATAGAAGTACATAGAGCCCACAAGTCACGCTGCCCTTCCTCACTGTAACGTCAGTGAAGATGGACGTTTGTCTTTCCAAGTTTTAAAACTATATTTACATAAAAATAAATGGACATAAACATATGTGTCATACGAGGGTTTGCTCTTCTGTAACTGAAGGCTCACATATTGTCCCACAGCTTTTCACTGAACTCTGTGACGAGGAGGCCCCTCTGTTTTGGTTTAGCACGTGCGTGGGTACTTCCTTCTTGTTAACCATCGGAGGTGCTGTGACGAATTTCCCTGCCGACCGTTAGGCATCCGGGGCTCTTCCCTCTGTCTCTGTTGTGCACCCCATGTTCCAGCTGGAACGCCTCGAATTCGATCTTAAGAGATTGCCCGGAGCTGCAGCCTCCCAGCTCCGTCCCAGGCTCGGCTGTGCCTGTGAAACACGTTCGCGGAAGTGGACTTCCTGTGCCCGGGTGTGTGCGCTGCAAACGCCGGGACACACGGCCGCCCGCTCCCACCCCTCCCCTGTCCTGGACATCGCCCGTGTTGTCCATATTTGGTGATCTGATGCACTGACACAGCGGATCTCATCAATGAACTCGTTCCCTAATGACTAGGTCGCTAATGAGTGTGAACGCCTGAGAGGGGAGTTCATATTTCGTGAATTGCCTGTCCCTTGCCTGTTTGTAAATTGGGCTATTATCTTTCTCACGTTGCTTTACAACAACTCTGCTGTCGCGTCACCTCTAATCTACTTGTGTGCCCTGCGCTGATTACGTACTATTTTACTATAATTCTCCAAAACTGCCTTCCTGTGCATTTTTCCTTTCATATAAACTTCGGAATAAGCCTCTCAGTTTTTTAAAAGAAATATTTGGGATTCCAGGAATCTATTAATCAGGGAAAAGCATGCTTTTTGCCATCTTTTCTGGCTTTTAAAAAGGATATCCTGTCAAAGATCGTAGTGTAAAAAATGAATTCACAGATGTTTTCAACCTAGAGGAAAATTAGGGCTTAATTAGTTTATGACCAGGAATAAGGAAAGGCTCTGTGCCTAGGATTCAAACTCTAGATACAGTGAAAGAAAAACTGGTATAATTTGAAAACAGAAAGCTTTGCATGGTAGAAATTTGCATTAGAAAAGTCAAAAAGCCACTGACAAACAGATGTCATAGATAAACACGTATCACGAGTAAAGGACTAGTAGTAGCACGGAAATCATGACCACCCCCACCGGCTTCCCCGTGCTGTAGAATTAAGTGGTATGCGTAGCACTGACACTCACTGCTAACCGTCTCTTTTCTATGCACTGCTGATTAGAATCCCGTGACGTCTGTGCAACCGACGTTAGGGTCCCTCCCTCCCGCAGCTCAGCTCGCAGCGCAGATGACCGGTGAGGGCGTGAATTTGTAGCAAGAAGGCTACACTTACGTTCTCGGGCTCCATCTTGAGCTACAACTAAGAGAAGCCATGTTTTTCTTCCCGTACTGAGAGAATAAACCCATTTTTTGTTCTTTGTACATCACAACCATTGTAGTCTCAGTCTTCTGCCACTCATCATCATCGGGACTTCAAGTCCAGTCAGTCCATCTCCGGGTGATAGTGGCACTCAGCATGGCCCACGGCGTCCCTCTTTCCCTGGAATAGAAGTGGGGTTGGGAGCGGTGGACACTTCAGCGTTAAGGGAGGAGTGAGGGGTTGCGTTGAGCCGGCTGGGGCTGCAGGGCGCACCGTGCGGGCCTGGTCACCTGCCCCTGCAGCTTCCCTGGGCCAGGGGGCTCCTTGCAGTCTTCATAGATGAACAGACTTTCAAAGCAAAGAAGCGCCCCCTTCCTCACCTGGCCCGAATTGCGGGCAGTGCGCCCACCCTGGGAGCCCCACAGGAAGCTAGAAGCGCGTGGCCTAGGATGTGTAGTTAGTGCCGTGACTGACACTCACGTATGTGTTCACCTCGCTCTGCCTTCAACCAGAGAGTCTCGCTGCAGCTGAGATGAGGACTCAGGCCGAGTTTCCACGGCGGCAGAGGGACCGCTCAGCCCTGGTGCGGACACCCAACGTGTGCTGTGTGCCGTGTGCCGTATCTGATAGACACGTGGCCACCGAGCACGTGGATGTGGCTGGTGTGTCTGAGGAACCGAACGTTTTATTTTATTTCAATTTTATGTTATTTTATTTCCACGTGTTACGGGGCATATGGAAAATGCAGCCCTGGGCCATTGACGAGTTTAGGTAGGATTTTGCGTTTCTATTCAAAGGCTATCGTTTCGCTGTTGGCTGGCCATCTTCAATGCTGAACTGCCTTTCTCTTTCTCTCTCTCTAGATTCGATCACTCAGCACAAGGTCTGCGCCTGTGAGAACTACCTGCTGCAGTGACGGGGACGTCCCCCCACACACGGCGCCCGCAGCCGGCCCGCGCAGTGTCACCGGGTGGTCCAGTGACCCAGAACTGTGGGGCAAGGACCGGCCCGCAGGGGGCCTTTCTGTACACAGCGCCCCGGTTGCCTCGTGTGGTGCGGTTTTATGCTCGGAATCCTCTCTGTGTGACTCTGCGGTGACCGACCACGTGCGTCAGAGAAGCCGGGACTCGCCCCGCTGGGGACAGTCTGTGCATGTCCGTAATGACCCGAATTCAAAGGTCACAGAACCTTTATCACTTGTTCATTAAATAAAGATGCGAATTAGTTTAACTTGTTTCATTGCAGAGCAATCCCACCCCTAACCGGAGTTTCTCGGTTAGGCACTGGGATGTTTCTAACATGTCGTCTGCGGGACACGCCGGACACGGGTCCCTGAGAAGTTAACGGGGAGCGCTGTGCCACGGTAAGTTAGTGCGGTTCAGCAGGGGTGGACACGCCCCGACCTCCGAGGGCCACCGTGCTGCCTGCCGTCCCCTAGAGGAAACGGGCCCTTCCAACAGAGGGCCGTCGAGTCCCGCCGGCTTGAGGGGGCCACGGAGATGCTCGCCAGCTGCTCCCCCTCCGTGGGCCGTTGCTCATCTCTGGCTGTTCCCACCTCACGTCTCAAGTCCCTCAGCCACGTAACGGGTCAGCGTCGAGACTAACCCTCTGCGAAACGAGTCGGAACACGGATGGAAATAATGAAGGGTTGATGGTGGCTTTTAAACAGCCACCTGTCGACACAGGCAGTCCCCTCCCAGCACGCAGGCCCCGACGGCAGCGGGACCTCCGTACGCCTCAGGGGGCCTGAGCCGTCGCTGTCACACGGCAGTCCTGCCTCACTGCGCCACAAGCCCCTTAGACGCCCGGGGGCTCGGGCAGAGCGCCCGCGACACCGGAAGTGCCCGGGGAGGCGCTGGAAATGGCGCTGACCCACGTTGGGGACGAACCCCAAAGGACGTCCCCTCACCCCCCACCCCGGCCCCCCAGGTGGCCCGTCCACCAGGCCCGCATCCCAGTCCCTGGCGGCTGCTCCACGTTCTTCCTCCAGAAGCCGGTGCCTCTTGAGGCCACCGACGTGCACCGGGCCGTGTGCTCAGCATTTCACAGGGGACCCGGAAGCTGGTGACTGCCGGGCTGCCGTCCCCCACACGAAACAGGCAGGGCGGCCAGAGTCTTGGGAGTCTGAACTGCTTTTTAATTTTTAAGGCATGTGACTTTTACCATTTCTATTCAATAATGTATCAAAAATTCTACCCAGAGAAGATGGCCAGAAAAAAATTAAAGGCATACAGTTAGAAACGAAGAAGTAAAACCATTGTCAGGTCACATGATACCATAAGTAAAAAATTACAAGGAATGAAAGAAAAAATAATTAGCAATTGTTACCAGATTACACGATACAAAATCAATATACCGAACTAAGTTCATTGTATTTCTACATACTAACAACAAACAATTTGAAAATGGAAAGACACAAGTCCATTTATAATGGCATCTAGAAATAAACTAAATGGGAATAAATTTAACAATCCAAGTATAGGACCTGCACACTGAAACCTACGAAGCGTGGCTGAGAGAAATCGAAGATCTGAGCCCATGGAGATACACACCCACTTCCTGTTTTCAGAAGACAATATCGGTAAGGGGGCAGATCTCAAAGCGGCCTACGGATTCAGTGTACCATCAGCGGGTAGCTCGTCCAGACAGAAAGCAGTAAAACAGCGTCGGCCGTAAAGGACGCGTCTGTCCAGCAGCCATATCCGGAGCCTTCCTCCCAGAAGCAGCAGAGTGCGCATTCTTCTCGGCGGAACGCTGGCTGCTCTCCGGGATCGACTGGGTGTCAGGCCACAACACAGGCCGCGCGCAGCAGCGAGGACTGACGACGTCGGAGCAGGCGTCTCCGCCGACCACGACGGCCTGGGGCGGGGGTCATCGGGGTGTCCGGACCCTCGGCCAGTAATTACTCTCTCTCTCGAGACAGTGCTCTTAAAGAGACACGTGGCGAGTGCCCGGAGCTGCTCACTGCAGCATTATTTACCTTGCAAAGGGGAACAGCCGAAGGAGCGCCCAGCAGAGTGGAAATCATTCAGTGAGTGGCGGTCAGTCGGGCGAAACGTCGAACAGCTCTTACGAACTGTCACGAACACCGACGCTGTACGTGGGGAGTTTCTGCAGTGCGGAGTACCAGACACCATTCCGTTCACACTGCAGTCAGAGCCAGGCCACACGCGTGTGTGTGTGTGTGCGCGTGCGCGTGCGCGTGTGCGGTGGAAATAGAGGAAGGTGACAGGGAGCCGTGACCGGCGTGCCGTAGCTGGGGTACGGTCCGTGTTTGCATGTGATTTTTGTGTTACGAGGTTCGTTTGGCGACACAAACATTTTCGAAAAGAGAAATTTGGCACCCGCCTAGTCAGAACCCGGCGCCGTCAAATCCTCCTGCGTGTGGCAGTTTGCGTGCCGGAGTCTGGCCAGCCCCTCCCTGGTTCTCAGGTGTCAGCCCACGCGTCTTTGGCCAAGTCACGGGAACACCCAGAGCCTGAACCCTCTCCTCTCTAGATGGGGCCCTAACACCCACGCGGACCCCTTTGGGGTCCCCGTGCCCCCGTGCCGCCTTCCCTCCAGCCCGACTTTCTCCCCCTTCTTCACCGCTCGGTTCTGCATTTTTGTGGGCTCAACTCCACTCCTTGGCCTTGTCTCCCACCTCCTGTTTCCCTTCCTTTCCGGACTTTCCGGAGGTCAGATCGGTTCCACAGGCCCCACACCACGGTGCGGACGGGCCCGCAGACCTCTCCGCTCCGGGAGAGGTCCTGTTCTCACCCGCCCCTCGCTGTTTCCAGGCTCTGGGGCGCCCGCCTCTCCTGGCTGGTGACGCGCCTGCCCCTGCAGAGCCCTCGGCCTGTGGGAGACGACCTCGTTCCTACCCCGTGACACGGGCAGCTTGCCCGTCTCCCCGCTCAGGACCCTGACTTCCCGGGCCCCCAGAGGAGGTCCGGGGGGGTCTCTTTATGCTGAACACAGCTGGACGGCCGCCGTGGACACTGCAGATCCCCCTGCCGTGAAGGGGACATGTCACAGGCCTACCCCCCACTAGTCTCCCTCGTGCCGAATCCAGGAGGGACTTCCTGGTCACCCAGCTCCGAGGCACAGCCCCGGGACCTCAGACAAGGCGCCTGTGTTTTTAGAGCTGCACTTTCTTCAACGGGCACTAAGGTTAAGGAAAAACCATATATTCATGGCACTTGTTACGGCAGACTTTCAGGGGGGACATGGCCATAGGTGTGGGGCCACTGCCGTGGGGACCTGCAGGCCGGCAGAGCTGGGGCTCAGCTCAGAGAGCAGCCAAGGGCAGGGTGGGGTCGGTGGGTGGGAGCCTTCAGGGTGAGGGGCGTCTGGCTGCACTGACCCAGCGGGACCCTCACTGAGGGCAGCCAGGCGACCAGCCCTCACGTGGTGATGGTGGGGCGTGAGGAAGCCCAGCAGATGCTGAGGGTCATCAGGTATCACAGGTGACAGGTTCTGGTTGAAGTGACTTCGCAGGATCCTCACCGCAGCTGGATTCCATAGGCAGGTGCCCAGGCGGGCCCGAGAAAGTTCCGGAGATCGGCCTGTGGAGGAGCACGCCGGGAGTCTTCCTCAGCAGCCACAGTGACGCCGCCAGGGCCCCTCGGGTGGAGCGAGAGCTCTGCGCAGGAGCCCGTGGCCCCCGTGGCCCCCGTGGCCCCGCTGGCGCTGCTCGGGGAGTGCGTCTTCCCAGCACCGCGGCCGAGCCAGCTCGCCGGCGTTCCCAGCGCAGACTGAGCGCCTGGCGGTCGGCCTCGCTGCCAGCAGTGAACCGACCAAGACAGCCAGGCGCCTCTCTGCTCACACCGGATGTGTGTGTGGCCGTTGCCGGACTTAATCGACCGTCACCGTGGAGACGTGGGTATTCGACAGTGACCCGTGGCTGTGATTGAACATCCATGGTCCCTGCTCTCAATTCTGCTTCAACTTTCACTGCACTGAGAACCGTCGAGTCCGTTTCCTGTGCCAGGAAAGCACATAATCCGATTCTGTCCCCCAAATACTTGAGTGGCTGACTGAGGCGGTCACCAGAGTCACTGAACGGAAACCGGGCAGCACACCTGAGGTCCTGCAGGCTGGTCCCGTGCTGTGTTCGGCGCGATCCCGGTTATCGGCAGGTATCTCCCTAAAGCCCTGGGGCCTTGCACGTCCGAAGCTCCACCTTGAACTCTAAATAAGATACTGGCCCCAGTCACGTCTGTGTTAATCTGGTTTCAATTTTTTTTAATGTTTGGAGTCACAGCTTATCTGTGGGAACAGATAGTTTAACATCTTTAATACTCCAGAGGGAAGCGTTACTGAAAAACAGTTAATTTAGTGTCCCCTCCTGCATCCCAGAGTTCATTAGATGAACTCTCAGCCATCTGAGAAGGGAGAGGAGTTGTTAGGAGGAATGTCTGTCCGTCTGTCCGTCTGTGGACGTGAAGGCAGGGATGAGACGCGGTAGCAGCAGTTCTGTCGGCTCGGCCGGGGGACGGTGGGAGAGGTGGAGACTGGGCACCCAGAGCCGCCAGCCAGCGCCACGAAACCCGATCGTGAGGTTGGGGATCCAAGAGAAAGACCGCGTCCCGCGAATGCAGAGCTGCTGACAGGTGGGGCGGGAGGGGGCCGTGACTCACAGAGCCACCCGCGTGGTTCCCAGAACACGACCGGGGACGTGCTGGGGGGCGGCAGGCGGCGGGAAGCACCGAGGGGTGATGAACGGCGGCCTCCTCGTCTCTGTGCCGGCCCTTAGACTGCAGGGGAGGGGGCGGGGTCAGGTTACTTCGAACCTGGCCCTGCTGTCCTTGAGCCGTTCCCACGACACCCTCGCCCCCCGTTTATTGGGGCCACCTCGCAGCGCCTGCTGGAGGTCAAGCTCCCAACACCCAAAATGCCTGAGGCGGTGCCGACTGAAGTCCTGGGGTGAGGTCTGTGTGTGTGCAGGGCACGCACATACATGTGTCGCACGCACATACATGTGCCACACACAGGCATGTGGGTTGAGAGAGTAGGGGATGGTTCAAGCTCTGAGGACATACGTGTAGTGCGGCCCAGAATGGTGGCAGGAGAGCAAATGGTTGGAGGACGGAGGACACACGCCGGAAAATGACATTCTCAGAACACGCGTGGCGGCAGCAGTGTCACTGATCTGAGGCTGCTGTGCCGGTTTTATGTGGCATGAAACCATTGTGTTTCTGTGGGATATTCTGCCGTCGCCCGTGTCTGTGAGAAGCGGGTTCTCGGGTCTGGAGGAAAGAAGCCACAGACCTAATACCTGAGGAGGTGTTAAGCCCTGGAGACTCTGCTGTGAATGAAACTCGGGACGTAGGTATTTTACTTTTAGCATATTCGTGTTTCTTATTTCTGTTCACTAAACATCCTTCCGTGACAAAACTGTGGTCTCGAAATAGCATTTCTCACTGAAAGAACTCCAGGTTTCCTGGGGAGACGGCACATTTCACGCCTGAGAAGGAAGAGCGTGGGCTGAGCGGGGGACGTCCCGTCAAACCAGACGGCGAGGCAGCCGCCAGAGACCAGGAAGGTGACGTCCGAAGGACCCAGAAACCACCCAGAAGAGGCTCCCAGTGGAGAAAGTGGGACACTTTTCAGCTTTAATAACAGTTGCAATGAATTAAAACCTCTCAAAGAAGTTTAAGTCCATGAGTTCTTAATGCGGCTGAAAATGACAGGAATAAAAAGGAACCAATTTACTCCCTTGAAAACTGGTAGATGGAGCCTCCCCTGCCTCCCCTTTGCAAACTGCTGCTTGGTAAACCAATCGTGTGCAAGGGACAGTGTATCGGTGTATCTTTACAAAGTGTTCCAACTAATCCGTGAAAAACAAACAATGGAAGGTTGCCCTTGGCCACCCCCCACGAATGGAAATAGACATTATGTATCAGTATCAGCGACTCCCAAAATCACAAGACAGAGAGACAACCAGGCATTGAGTTCTTCCCATAGGCCCCGGGTCCGAATGGGGTCCCGTCGGTGGGCTCGGCTGCCCGTCTTCAGGAGCTGCAGACAGAGGACAGGAATGTGCCCAGCGGCATTGGGAGTCTGCGGCCACCAGAATCCACGTGGTGGGGAACATGACATACCCAGTGGCTCGAGAGTTATTCCAAAAGTAAATGGGGTAAGTTGCAAGGGACCGAACAAGATAGAGCAGGCACACACAAGTTCTGTAAGACTTAAAAGCTATCCAAAAAATGAAATGTCTATGGGTAAGAAAACATGTTTGATGGAAGCGTTTCCTTCCGGTTAGACACAGCTCAGGAGAGAATCAGTCAACTGGAAAACACACCCAGAGACATCGCCCACGGTGCACTGCCCCCCTCCCCGATCATCGTGGGGAGCACGCAGGCGGTTCCGTGTATCGGCTGTTCCAGGCAACGCTGCAGTGAGCACGGGGCTGGGGATGCCTTTGCCGGTCCGTGCCTTCGTTCTTCAGATAACTGCCCGGCAGAAACTGCTGGGTCATACGGGAGTTCTTTCTAGGTTTCGGTAAGTAAAATCCTCATTAACTTCAGACTGTTGCGTGTGCATAAAAATGTCCAAGGTCACCACTAAAGGAAGAAATGAGGAGAAGCAAACGCAGGGAAAGCGGACGGAATGGCCGCGTGGTAAGCTGCTCTGAGCAGGCCGAGTTAGAGCGAGCCCCTCAGCAAGCCCCTCGGCGTTTTCCAGGGCGCTCAGGGCTGGGGAGACTCCGCAGAAAGACCCCGCAGCCGCCTTCCGACAGGGAAGGGGCACGCGAAGGGAGAGGAGCGCTCCTTACGCCGTCCCACTGGAGCTCGCTGGTGGACATGGGCTACATCCCCCGCCACCAGCCCGTTTTAGATTGACGTGTTAACCTAATTTTAAAATCGGCGCCCGATTCAAAATCCGAAAAAGTGGCTCCAGCAGCGAAGGTGGCCTTTATTTGGAGGGTGACTCCTCCTCTCCTGGAAGCCCCTCCCACCTCTGTGCCCACCCAGTGCCCCTCCCCGCCTGAGCAGGGTGACTGCCACTCCCATCGTGAGGAGGGTGGGCTGCCCGGCTGCAGGGCGTTGATGCCAGAGCGGCGCCCCCTGCCGGCGGTAGCCTGGGCTTCCCTGCGGCGCACAGGCTGGCCCTCCAATGGGAAACGGTCCGTTTCCTCTCCACCCATCAAGCCGACTCCTTCGTATCCGTGGGGTTTTCTTTCCTCATTTCCACCAAATTACTGTTGTCTCCTTCAGTTTTACATCGTCGCGTTGGCAGACAATTTGTTTGTAACCCCTGGACCAGTGCGTTTTACGAAGAGGCTCTCGTTTCTTTGGTTCTTGAGAGCAGCCACGAGCCGCGGCGCAAGCCCTTCACTGTGGCTGACCGGCTGCCTGCGGTAGTTGTTGACCGAACCTCCGGCACCTTCTAGAAGCGAGAGCAGTTCAGAAGAAATCGCTTGTGTGCGCGTCTGCTCCCCAACACCGGCAGCCCCAGGCCCCAGCGTGCCAAGTGAGGGCCTGGGCCGGCGTCTGGGGCCTGCGGGGGCACCATCATGGCCGGCACACGCGTCTCGGTCGGACCCTCACGCAATCACGGTCTCTAGCACCACTGAGCACTGCGTGTCTGAGCTAAATAGAAGAGAGTGCAGTAGGTGCCCATCCCCCTTCACCTCTTTCTCTGTGGGCACCGTCCTCGGGGCCTTGGCTGGTTGGACAGCTGACCCAGCCTGCAGCTCTGTCCCCTCCCGTCCATCTGCCAGGCCACGTGGCCTTTGTCCTGGACTGACCACTAGGCCCAAGGGGAGGGTGTGGGAATGGTGGGGCCTTGTGCAAACAGAGTGGACACTGTCCATGGGAGGGGACAGGGCTGTGGTCTCCACCCGAGAAGGGGGCACTTATCTCTGGAGCTCTGCCCCACCCTTTGAAGGGTGTGGGGACAAGAAGAGAGTAAGGGCAGGGGGCGCCCCGAGGGCCGGCTGGGCAGCCAGCCAGGGGGCAGACGGAGAGCCATAGTGGGCTCTGGCCTCCCTTCCTGAAGCAGGAAGCGGGAAGCAGGAGTCAGTTCCCACCGGGCCTTGGGACCTCCAGGCTTGGAGGGGCCCGAGGTCCCCGCCAGCCTCCCTGGCCAGGGCACCGAGTCCCCGCACTCAGGCTCAGCCTGCACACCCCAGGAGGCAGGAGCACCCGGAGCTGTCACAGCTGGGGGCACAGACACCGCCAGGCTGCAGGGCCTGTGGGAGGGGAGGGGCGGAGGCAGCGCATGTCAAGAGTTTCTGGAGGGGGACTTGGGTTGGCACAAGACCAGCACAGTCGTGGTTCACAGGGGTGACAGCCCTTGATGGCTGGGGGGTGAGCCCCTTTCTGGAGCACCTCCCTCCGGAGCCTAGGCTGGCCTCAGGGACCCATTCAGCCATGGGGACGGAAGACAGTGTCAGGAAGGGGAGAACAGCAGCATTTAAATCACTTCAGGATGTTTAGTAGTTGCCGTGTGAATGTTCACAAACCCAAATGCTAACTGTGAGACGATGTAGAGTTAACTAACGAGGCAACACCGCCTCTGCCAAACAAGACGAAGGGCCTGTTGGGGATGAAAACCACAGACAAGTATAATCTCCGCGTGCTTCTCCCAAAATGGAGGAGATTCTCAAAGTCACCAGCGAGGTCTGCCCACAACAGGACCATCGATGAGAAAAGTTGAAACCATGTAAAGAAGTCGGTATCCCATCCAAACTGAATTACGTTAATACAGTAAAACCAGCCTGTGGGGATTTGCTGCGGGGAGCGGGGTTTCTATTCTTTCTTGGGTTCGCTGTTGGAACTCGGCAGCCTGCTGAGAAATATGCCACATTATTTACTGCTTTCAAATCTAATAATTCTGCAGCTAAGCTTGATAGCCAGAGACAGGAATGCCACAACCCTCTGAATTCCCCGGTTAACGTGGCGCACCAGAAACCCTTTTTGAGTTCAGTCCATCTGCTTGAAAACCTTTCAAAATTTTTTCTCTGTTTTCTTGTCCTAGTAAAATGCAATGTACTCACCAGAAAATCTTTCTTCCAGAACCTCAGAAGTATCAAACCATGCTGTGCTCATGGGAAGGCGAGGAGACTGGGCTGAACTTGGGACACCCCCGGAAGCCGGCCTGCTGCTCTTGTGGGTGGGCACTCGCCCAGTTGTGAGTCAGTGCCACCCGATACAACGTCGGGCCGAGGGGTCTTGAAGACCCCCTGAGTTCTAGGTCAATACATAAGGGTCACCTCCAAGGTCCAGTTTGATCAGACACCCCCAAAGCACCAATTCGACACGGAGGTTTCTAGAGACGGATCTAACCCTTGCATCTGAGAAGCACATCAGCGAGGACAAAGCTATCATGGAGTGCGTGACACAGGTACAGTGGGCGTTACACAGGTGCGTCGATGGAGTCGTATCCATGGCACCTGGAGGAGGAAGTGATGCGTCCATCTCCGTGGAGTGTTCAGATGCCAGGAACGCAGACGGGAGCAAGTTAGAGACAGGCTGCAGGTTTATCTTTTTTTTTTTGAAGCCCAGGCAAGTGCCCTGACTGGGAATTGAACCAGCGACCCTTTGGTTCAAAGCCTGCGCTCAATCCACTGAGCTACACCAGCCAGGGCCTAACTCAGTTTGTCTTAAAAAAGCCAGCCCTGGAAATCGCCCAGGAGTGTGTGGGCAGGAAACGGTGTGATACAGTTTGTGTTGAGGGAAGGTCGTTCTGGAGGTCATTCTGATAGGAGTGTGTTGGGTGGCTTGGGTGGGGTGAGACTGGAGGCTGGGAGCCCGCGGCAGCGAGGTTTGGGGGCAGGCACAGGCCGGGAGTCGCTCTGCAGTGGACCCCTGGGCCCTGACCAGCCCTCCTGTCGATTGGGGGCTCTCGGTGGGTGGAGGGAGAGCTGGCTGCTTTAAAATAGGGAGGCGCAGATCAGGACAGAGAGCAGACCTATGGCACCCAGAGCGGGGGGCTGGGGGGTGGGGTGGAAAGGGGGGTGGCGGAGGACAGACTGGAAGTCGGGGAACAGTCACAG
>JAPYXV010002623.1:0-12958 GCA_028533065.1 Trachops cirrhosus
TGCAGTAGTAGGCAGAGTATCATTATATGTTTTAGAAAATTAATAGTGCTTGTAAAAATTGTTTTTTTCTCTTCTGAATTTATTTACAAAATTTATACAGAAGGTATCTGGACATGTAATATGAAAAATAGAGACATTTAAAGAAGATACAAGATACAAAGAATACTGTACACAGAATAATGATACCTCAGTCCCTTTCAAAGTAGGTACCTTGGGACCTCATGCAGTCCTCCCAATTGCCATCAGCTGCCCTGCCATCCTTCCTGAATCTCATCGATGGTTCGAAATCTGTTTCCTTTTGAAGGTGATTTTAGTTTTGGGAAAAGCCAGAAGTCACAGGGTGCCAAATCTGCGCTGTACAAGGGCTGAGTCACCTGGGTGATTTGATGTTTCTCAAAAAACTCTGCATGAGACATGATGCATGAGCAGGTGCACTGTTGTGAAGAAGCTGCCAATCACCAGTTGCCCGTAGCTGTGGCCTTTGGAATCATCTGAATAATTTCCACTGAGGCATGTTTAAGCTTAATTCAGAATTTGATGCAGATTCACTGCTCTACTCTCTCAGTCACTCTGAATAGGATGGCCACACAGAATGCGTGCTCACTCAATGGCATGTACTGCTTGCATTGACTAGTACAGTGAAGTTGTCATTGTTAATGCATGCTCATTCGAGTCCAATCTCCTTGGCTTCCAGGTTACATCGATGTTGCACAAACCATTTTTATTATATTAACAATGGTCTGATTTTTCCGGAAAGACCGTGTATATGTCTCAAAAATAATTTAAAAATGTTTTTCTCATATGTTTTTGCTTCTATACTCTTTAACTCCCAGATCAGAGAACTCCTAACCCGTAAGTATTTACCATTGCCATACATATAGGGTTGTGATTTTTTAAAGATTTTATTTATTTATTTTTAGAGAGAGAGGGAAAAAGAGAGAAAGAGAGGGAGAGAAACATCAATGTGTGGTTGTCTCTAGCCCTCCCCCTACTGGGGACCTGGCCCCAACCCAGGCATGCACCTTGACTGGGAATACAATTGGTGACCCCTTGGTTCTCAGGCTGGCACTCAATCTACTTAGCCACTCCAGCCAGGGCAGAGGTCTTATTCTTTTATGACTATCAGATAATAAACTAGACTCTGCTGGAATCATACTTGATAAAGGTTAAAACATCCATGTCCATATTGATACCCACAGTTTTTAATGGGACTCCTAAAAATAGAAGCCTTTTAGACAAAATGAAATAGAGATCCTTAAGAAATGACCAAATGACTGCACAACTTCCTGGAAGAACTGTTAAAACTTAGTTTTTCTTGCTCTTCTTCCTGGTATTTGAAAGAGAATCTAGTGATCTACTTCCATTTCAACTGTCTTGGATTTTGGCATGACTCATTCAATATAAATTATCTGATAAGACTTTGTATGGGCTATAAGTAGAATCAAACAAACTTGGGATCGAATTCTGATACTGTTATCAAGGACCCGTGCCCAATGTGCATAGGAACCAAAATTATTACACCACCTTTGAGAAAAGAAAATGCTATTTATTTGTTGCTGAGTTGACTCAGAGGAGACAGGACACACGACTCAAATCTTTCACCAAGATCGGGGGGTTTGGGCAAGATTTAAGGGTTAGGGAGAACAGGGTAGCATGTAATACTGGTGAGGAAAATTTTGGTTGGAGGATTTTGGAACTTGGCCAATTATGGATAAGGTTGTGGGGAAAGAGAAAGCACAGTGGGATTATAATCTGGTAGTGTTTGATTGGTCGGTTCTGCATTTGTTCATGTTTAGCCTGGGCACTGCATCTTCCTTATTGAAGGACCTATCATTTTGTAAAGGGCTCCAGGGGCCAGTTCTGTTATGTTGTGATTCTTTTAGACTGAAGATTCTTGCTCCTGGAGTCATTGTGAGGGCTTGGATGGCACATGTGCAGCATTGTCTTTGTATTGTAAATAGCTCAAGGACTGCATTAATCTCCAATCAGTTTTAAGGGAGCAGAGCCAGTGTGCTGTTTCACTGACACTTATTACTCGGTGTTTGACCCTTGGGCCAGTTATACCACTCTTCAATTTTTTTTCTTCAAAATAATACTGTTATCTACCTGTTGGGCTGTTATAAACATCAGATGTGATTTCTATTTTTATATTTTTTATCACAAAGTCTTAACTTAGCATTGGTCCTGGTAAGTATACAAAAGGAAGTCATGCACACATTGCATTTGCATCTCTCAGCGCTCTGACCACCCGAAGCCATTTTCTGTCGCCTGTTTCTAATTACCATTCGGGCGTCCAGGGCTCAGTCTAAGAGTTCGCTGCCTGTGCTATCAGCATTGGGCAGTGCTGAGATATTTGAGAGAGCAATTATTTGAATTACACTGCAAAATGCTGCTGGGCTGCATGACTTACAACTAAAATCTCTAACTCAAAATTCTAAAATTCTGAAAAATTTCCATATTTTCTTTAAAAATAGTGTGTTAGGGACTCAGTACATATACCACCAACTTAGCCGTAGGATTTGTTTATAACCTAGTTATAAGACTAGAATATTTTAATAGCTTCTGTTAACACAATCTTGGTTTTACTTTCAATCAAGTCATTGTAATCTATAGAATACAAACATCAATGAAACACATTTACTTTCAAAATAGTTTTTATATATTTGACTATACATTCATAATCCTTACATATATAAATGTATAGTTTGTATATGTGGATCTTTACATTTACACTTTCACATTTAAAAATGTTATCTTAGCCACATATGAAGATATTGCTACATTATTGACTTGTTACAGAAGTCTTAAGTGATTGAGCTCTCCACAATGGTGGGGATATAAGATTGAAGCCATAAAACTTATTATGCCCTGATATGATTTATAAGTTCTGTTTTTCAAATGAACTGGCTTCAGTTTTAGAGTGTAGGAATAATGTAGTGATGTTACCCAAGAGTTACATGGGGTTCTGAGCCCTCCACTCGTAAATTCCAGAGGCAGAGGATTGGTAAAAAGGAACGGAGTCTTTTATTTAAACTCCACAATTTGGGAAGAATAATGGTCTTCTGTCCTCAAAACCCACTCCCTCTAAAACACCCACAGACAAATACTGCCCTCCACCCTTGACTACATTAGTTTAGGACTGCCCCTCGAATTCCTTCTCACACTTGATATATCATCCTGTGGGACACACAGGCAGCTTAGCTGGTTCCTGGTCACTGTTCGCTTCCAGCATGTTTTTGGAGTCTGTGTGTGCTGTTGCCCTCCTCACTGTGCAAGCACTTTCCTCCTCACGTGGCCCACTGGCCCAGTGCCTGCGCCCCATCACTCCAGCTGCCTTTGGCTCACGCGGTGTCTGTGTGTCTGGCTGGGCAGACATGCCCAGCGCAGCGACAATTGCACATGCTGCCGCCGCTTGTTGAGTGGGCAGGAGACCTGGGGCTTGTCTCCTGGTTGTCCTGGTCATGCAGTTTTCAGTGCGGATCAGCCTGGAAACACTAAGCAGCCCAGTGAGTGAGGAAGGGGGAACCTGAAGGGGAAGATTCCGCCTGCTCCTCATTTTAAAATCTAGGCCCAAAATTCTACCCGTCAGAAGTGTCTGAATTCGCAACCAAACCAGTCTGGCATCCATCAGCTCATCAGCGGCTGTGGCAGCCTCTCTGCCTTTCCCCTTGCCACCTTGATACAGGAGGAGGGAGGATGGTTTCTAGCCATGCCCACTGCAGGATGTCACGAGTAGGTTTGTTTATCTTACCTGAGGGTTGGAAATCTGTCACGTGTCAGATGAGACTTCAGTGTTCAATCTCGCTGTCTTCAGGTGCTTCCTGACCCCTCCCTTTCCAGAAGGCAAGCTCTTTTGGGCCCCCTCGAGTGTCCCTCCCCAATGCCCAGTGATCTGGCCAGATCCCCTCTGTAACAACAATAAGCAAATTAATTGTGAGTACTGGTTTAAAATGTTGTAATCATCTTTCAGAGTAAGGAACTTGGATTTTATTCTTAATATGTTAATAAATTTACTTTATGTTTCAAAGACTGCACTCTGACCATAGCATGGAGAATGGATTGCAGGAGGGACAATGGCTGAAAACACACATAGGACGTCTTTGTAGTCCCAAGAGAGATGGGTGAGGGTAAAGGAACAGTAGGCTTGACAGTAAAAATTTATGTGACATTTGGAACCAAAAATACAACTGGAAGGGTAGAACACAAACGCAAAGATGAGAACAGGAGTAGAGCACAGATTCCACTCAGAAACGTAACCCTGGAGTTTCGTAGGTGGAGTGTGCTAGATTCAGGTGTGTGTCTGTAATACTGCTTATGTGGATATGTATTCTTAATTTCAAGAATGACTTTACAGTAGAAATCAAAATAATTGCATAAGGATCACTAAATAAACCTTGGAATAGAAACTATATTCAATTATAGGCATGAATATAGCAAGCTTTATAAGATACAGTCATATTGCTAATATTTTTCAATACCTTCCTGCATTGAGATTTTTTTAAATGATCCATTTTATATTTATTTGCACTAGTTTTCCTTTCTTGCCATCTTAGTTTCTGATGAACCTTTTCTGTGAGGGCCACACGCAGCAAGTGCCAGAAAGGTAATTTCCTCTCACCAGAGCTCTTACTCGCCACCAGAGTAAATCCTTGATTGATTGAAGTCCACCGTATGGAAGTATCTTCATCTCATTGCTACTGAAAGCTGTTTCCTCAAACATATTCTTAAAATCACTACTGCTGCTCCTTACTGTGACCAGAAATGGCTTTTCTCCTTCTGTGTGTAGCTGCCTCTGTGAATCCTTTCCTGAGCGCACTGTCCTTCCACTAACTCCTACCCAAAATATGCACAGACACACACACACATGGGCTTCTGAAACCAGAAAAGTTTTATCCTGGGCCATCTTGTCTAAAAGAATGGAGCCACCACTGGGCTTTAACTGGAGAGTATTTTACTGTTCAAGAACAAAATACATGTCTATGAAAATATGAAGTATTCTTCTCTGTCTTTGGAGCAGCTCTGGCATTTTAAATTTTATCGGTTACAAACTTACCTCTTTGTATAAAAAATACAATCTTGGTTTAAACATGAATACACAAATGTAATGTGATAGTGAAGAGAATTTTGTTTACCTGCTATTTTCACTGAAATCATACAAAAGATACATAATCTAAATGTTAAATACTTTGTATTACCAAAAGGGGTACATAGGATTTTTTTCTTAATTTTGCAATAACACTCTTTATTTGCATGATAAAGTTTTAACTTCATCTTAAGGGTTCTATTTTTTAAAAGTTGATAGTTGATGTTTGTTTCATATATATTTAATTATATCACTTCTCATGGTACATGTATACTTTTGAGTGACTTGACTAGTTTATAATATTGCTGTGTGAAGTAAATGCAATTATTATGTAAAATATTAGGACCCAAGGCCCTGGCTGGGTAGTTCAGTTGGTTACAGCTCAGTCCTCGTATGCCAAGGTTGTGGGTGAGATCCCCGGCCAAGTCACATACAAGAGTTAACCAATGAGTGCATAAACGAGTGGAACAACAAATTGATGCTTCTGGGTCTCTCTCCTTTCCTCTGTCTCTTTTTATTTCTCTCTCTCTTTCTGTAAACTCAATAAATAAAATAATATTTAAATCAAATATTAGGATCTATTACATATGTCAGTAAATAATCTACTGGCCATAATCACAGATCAATATTGTCAAGGAAATTATCTATAAATTACAAATTCACTTTTATGTATGAATTAATTATAATGTAATATATTTGACTACCATTTTTAATGCTTATTTTAACAGACTCACCCATTTTATTATAGTTATTTTGTGTATACACTGCACAAAGAAGTCACATGTATTTTAAAGTCAAATTTAAAAACTACTTTCACAAAACAATTCTAAAGAAATGCTACTATTTCTTTCCACTTGACCTTAATTCAAGGAAATGCTTAAGAATTCTCCTTCTCCTTCTGACTGTGACTCACCTCAATTTCTTTACTTTAAGATCTGTTATCTAGAGGAATATCAAAATATGCAAGTATTATCTAATACTTTCTGAGAATCTGTTTATCTTCCTGGAAAAGGTTGGATTTTAATGACGACTTGCAAATGCATTGCATTTTCTTAAATGCTGTTGAGCTGCATGCTACCAATAGTGCAAAAAGAAATATAGCTTTCATGAATAGAAACTACGGAGATATCAAGGCATTTCTGACAATGTAAAAAAAAGCGTTGGCAGCATTTTTTCCCTCAGATGTTCCTCATACTTAGGATTTTCAGCTCTAAACACAAAATAGACAAGTCATGATCTTTCTTGCCTCCAAGTACTAAGAAAAAAATGTGTTAAATGCTAACAATTGCTCATGTCCAAGAGTGGTGTTAGCTAACTTTTCAGCTTTGAAAGAAAAAACCTAAAACTGTCACTGGATTTTCTGAGATTTGGACTCATGTAGTATTCCAGAGTCATATGGTGAGCGGGGAACACATATGGGTACAGACATGTGCAACCACAAACATGTAGAGAAAATGCTAGGCATTAATGAATGTTCTGGCAGGAGGTAAGGGGAACTAGAGCAAAAAAAATGAGACAAATTTATCTATATGTTCCCAGTTTAAAATTTGTGCACCTTTAATAGCTCCTATCGGTGTTGTTTTTTCCATTCTTGTTATTTAACCCTTAAATGCAATGCACCAAACTGAATGTTTAGCTTCAGTAAGATGGATGTTGAGAAGACACAGTCTTTCCTTTATCTCTGCTTACTGTCATTTCTGCTGCTTCATACAAATGTTGTGTTATTTTTATCTTAATTCTCGTAATAGCCTCCTAACTGCTATTCTATTTTTCTTTGTTTTGCTATGCTTAAAGTTTTGTTACTTTGAGTTTAGTAGTGTTCTCATACCACTAAAATAAAATCAAATAGTCCTCAAATGTTCAATGTCTTTTAGTGACTAACTATATTTCCCTGAATATTTGTGTAAAGTTTTTAAAAAATATTTTGCTGTTTAAATCTGTGAGGTTGTTTTGTACACATTAGCTCTTTGCTGAAATGTTTATTTCAAAAATGTTACATGGGGACACATTTGATTTGCAATTTCCATAGCAAATAAAGATTTAAAGGTACATATTTAATATGGCTCATATTTCAAGGGTGAGACAAAAACCAAATTAAACAGGATGAACACTTTATAAAGTCCTTATTTATCGTTGACAATGAGGAAACTACTGAAGTCTTAGATAAACATTAATGAAAACACTATATGCAAGCGATAATATTTTAAGTTTTTTTATCTGATGTTTATTTTCCAGTGATAAAATATAACTTTAATAAAATATATAACCAGTTTTTGGAACAGAAATTTGGGGGGAAAATTTTCCATCACTGTTTTTCTCTACGGGTTTTTAACTCAAGGAATTTAGTTAATATTTATATAAAAGCAGGTTAAATTAATTTAACATTTATCTTCATTTGAAAAACAAAACGTATTCCTCCCAGCATAAATCACTTTTGATTTTACTGTCCCAAAGCAATTCTGCACACGTATTTGTATAATGATACCTATAGTACATAAATGAATACATAATTTTTTTTCATTTTTTGTGTTTTACATTTGTTCTAATTATTTCCTTCATTTGCTCCCCTCCACTGAGTCTGCCTCCCTCTTCCATAGTCAACCCCACCCCAATGTTCATGTCCAAGGAACCTTCATATGTTTCTTGAAAACATAAACTTTATAATAGTGTTCCTTTACCCTTAATATTAAGCTTTGATCATGAATATAGTTCCAATGTTTTTTATCTTTGTGCTTTTCACCATGAGCTATCATATTTAATTTAAATCCTTTCAGTGTAGAAGAATACAAAACTACTAACTGACATTTATAAGTGCCAGAGTTCTAATTACTTACTGAGAATTGACTCGATCTTCTCAATTCTTAATGTCAAAACCATTATTTTCCAACTCTATTGATAGAAGTTTTAAGAAGTGTACAATAATGATAGGCCTATTTAAATTTTCTTAAAAAAAAGTCTGTTTGATTTATTTTGTCCACATTGGATATTGTATTTTAAATTTTACTTCCTTATTGATCATTTAAACAATAGAGTTTGACATTATTTCCAAAGGAACTTTTATTGGTGGAAGTTGAGTTCTTATAGTGTTGTGGGGACAAGAATTTTCTGAGACCCTCACAGAAGGATGAGGCTTTGTGGTAGACGTTATTGATGATGTAAAGTTAAGGGGCTTCTCTTCCTGACCTTCCAATGTTGCACCACCATCCTTCTGATCATGGAAAAAGTCCAACTTTGTCCTCAGCAAAGGCAAAACAAAAGCCAGTGTCCAGACTTTCTACTGCATATTTAAGTACAGTTCGGTCCAGTTTCCAGCTATCGTAGCATGTGTTTCCAGATGCAGTCCATTGTTGTGCTGTGGTATTCAAACGCCCTCCTAGAGCCTGCACTTGGAGTCCTTATGGCCATGGACCATATGTCTGCTAGGGCCACATGGCTATGGAGAGAGAAGTCAAAATTGCACTGAACAAGTGCATCACCAAGTAGTGGGTGGGGAAAGAGAGAGGAGAGAGAGAGAGAGAGGGAGAGATTCTTTGTTCCAGTAGAGTTATGAGCAAGAGTTTGGGTTTTGGACAGACCAGTTGCCTTTCCAAACGAACCAATAAACTTCTTAACTTTTCACTGGCTTTGGATAGGTTTGCACCCCCTAATTCGTCAGCTAAGTTTCTATGGTCCAGCACCTATCCTTGTGCACCTCCAACAATCTGGTGCCAAAGCAGACAGAAGGGAGGAGTATTAACCCCCTTGGTGGAGCACAATTCTGTAATCCCCTAGAGTGTGAAAAGCTATAGCTTCCTGGTGAAGCAAACAGGTTTACAGCCCCAAGTTTATTAAGCTCAATGTCTAAGTCCTTTGCTCCCTTTTTCTTTTAATAATTAAATACCAGTGGTAATAGAACTACTATGCTATAATTTTGGGCAAACATCTACCAATTTTAAAGTCCAATTTATAACCTGTTTGAAATTAAAATAGAACACCCAATCAAAACTTTATTCTCCAATACTCAAAGATCTAGCTGGTCAAAGGGTCACTTCCAACAAAACAAGATGCAAATGCATGGCTTCTTGGTCAATTTAAAAACTAATACTTATTTTCCAAGAAGTATGGCAATTTATTATGATCATCAAACAAGTCAGCATGTCATAAAGAATTTTAGTCTTTAAAATGATCTAGGAAAATATATCTATTTCATGCAACTTTATTTTACCAGAGACAAAAAAGGTTGATGTCCAAATAACTCCACCTCCACCCTATTATGTAATATGCCTGTGTATCACACCACTCTGTACCATCTCAGCTGAGTGTGCTCTCCGCAGAATCATTTCAAGTTTTTGTTTTCATTGTACCATTAAGATGTACTTGACTTTATATTCTCATATTGATCTTTCTTTCTTTTTAAAGCTGATGCCTTAGCCAAACAGGAAATCTAATGGTGGAAATTTTAGACTCTGAGATCAGGCAATAGATAACACATTTAGGGTATCACATACTCTTTAAGTAATAATATTTGTTGCCCCTTACATTCTTGCCACCTGGTCCTGAGATGTTTCTGGCAAATTTCTGTTTGAGGTCTGGAGCAGAGCAACATGGTATAGTTCTAAATAAGTGTTTGGACTTCTCGATCTTCTCATTCAACTGCAATGAAATAAAATTTAAAAAAAACAGTGGGGAATTGGATCCAAAGTCTTTAAACTTTAGATAACGAAGGAGGTCAATATGCTCTTCTAATACAGAAGAGCAGAAAGTACTTATGACATTCTTCTGTTGGCAACAAATCAGTTTTCCCAAATACCAATAGCTTTCACTGTATAATTAGAAGGACTGCCCTTGATTTCCTTCACTATAGGGAAGCTGCTCTCTCTACATAGGATTAAATAGAAATTAATCAGAAAGTGGAAGAAACACAGGACATATTTTTGCTCCTGCACAAAGATACAAACAAGAATCTAGCAAATGGTTTTCAATTTTTTGTGTATGTGGTTTACTTGTTTTTAAGATTTACACTCCTTTATTATTTGCTATTTTTATTAGAACTCATGAAAAAATAAATAATAAATATTTTACTGTTTGAAACTTGTTATATTGTTTTTGATCAATAGATACTTTTGAAGATTATACTTTTAAATGCACTTTTTGAAAGTATGCTTAAAAAAACAAGTACTTCTGTGTTCCAAAAATTTCAATCAAAATAAGAAGCCCAATTTACCCCTTACTGGCACCTTAATACAATTTCCAAAATGCAAATCTAACTCAGATTGAGAAAACCAGCTGTGAAAGTGCATTGTGTTTATAGACACTGTGATTTTAGCAATGTAATTTAGTGCTGTTCAGCCCTAGTGACCTTTTAAAGACTAAAATAAAAATATTATTCTCTGTGGTCTAAATCATTTCAGTTGTTTCTCTCGGCTACGATACAAACACTTCAAAACAAAGAAAGCCAGTGGAGATATGGGGTGGGTGAAAGAAGGTGTTGACAATTGCAGGACAGGTTGTGATGACCCAAGGTGAAGAAATATTCAAGCCATTTAATTTCCCCATATTACTGACTCTCTGATTACTGCATAAATGTTTACTTAACTTATATCTTCAAATGTTGACTGTACAGCTGACAGAAATGATGCCCATATGTGTTTCTTAAAGAGGCTGTAGAGTTTAGGGGCTAAGACCTGGGTCTTCAAGCAGATTATCTGGGTTTAATTTATGGTTATATCACTTAGCATTTTGATCATCCTTGCTCAGATAAGGTACTATGTAGTTTATGCTTGTCCCTGCAATTGCTGAGAGGGTTAAATCAGTAATATGTTTAGAGTTCTTCGAATATTATCAGACACAAAGTAAGCACTCAATATATATTATTGAATTATTTTTCATCATTAATTAAAGACATAGCTTATGATATCAAATCTTGAACACATAGCTTGTGAACTTAATTTTAACAATCTCAAATGATCATAGGTTTTTTATTTAGATACCTGAATCTTACTTAACCCAATGATACAGTTGATTTGAAAATAAAAATTTTTGGTATTACACCATCATGCTGATATTGGTACATTTGTATACATGTGGTAAATGCTTCACCATATGGGCAAGAATATCAAGAAAAAAATCAAAAATAAATTAAAAACATTAATGATAACATTATTTCTTACAACATTAAATTCTGTCAGTAAATTCATTTTATGCCCCCTTCTGTCATAAGCACCTAAAGTTTTTCTCTCCTGTGACTCTGTGTTGGTTCACTGCCAGATACAAATTCACCTTTTTTGGTTTTTATCACTTGAAAAAACATTGAGATTAAAAAAACAACAGTGCCTCATGAGATGACTGTTTTTTACATTATGCCAAGAAGATAAAGGCTTGCATGTTTATAAAACTTATAGATTTTTAGGTTAAATTTTTAGAATATGTGTGGTGAAAGAGCTAATTAAAAATACTGTTAACTTGTATGTGTTTGTATACTTTCTTACACTGAAAGATTTCAGTATTGATTAAAAGCAAATATAAAAAGAACACAGTTTCATTTAAAATTGCCTTTTGAATTAAACTAGCTTTTTTTGGCAACTGAGAAATAATAATATATAATGGGAAATAATTGACCCATTACATTTAAGGGAAAACCAATTTGAATAACAGTGAAATTATAATCTGAAACCTTGGGACCAGAAGAAAGTGTCACCACATGTTTCAAAGCCTGAACAAAAAGAACTACTATCCTGAATGAATCACTAAAAGAAAATAGTTTGGCAGCTTCTATGAAATCAAAGAAGAAAAACTAAACTAAACATATACTTACCATATGGTCTGGCAATTGCACAACTAGGGATTTATTCCAGAGAAACAAAAATTTATGTCCACACAAAAACCTTTACACAATTGTTCAATTGTTCATAGAAGCATTGTTTATTACAGTCAATAACCAAAGTTTCTCTCCATAGATGAATAGTTAAACCAACTGTGCTATACCCATACCATGACTTACTACTCAGCACTGATCCTTTTTTCTTAGGCTCACTCATCTGGCTTTGATGCTTTGTTCCAGAACATTCTGTCCAAGTTTCTTTTCCATCTTCTACACAATATCTTTGGGAAATATACTCTACTTCTGTGGCTTTGATCCTAAACCAGTTGTAAATGACTTCCAAATATATATGTTATAGTTTTTATAGTTTCCAAGTTTGTCTGGAGTTTCAAATAAATTCAAGTTTTTAAATGGATTACTTGGAAGCATTGCCAAGTGTGGCACAATTAAACCAAAATTATCATTTTTCCCCTGTCCTCTTCCACAGTCCAAATATGGTCCTACCATAGCATTTGCCATTCTCTGAGTAACATCACAGTTCACCTAGGTGTTCATGAGAACAACTTTGACGTCATCATGCTCCCATCCCTGAAGGCCACTCCCGTAAAATAAAACCTATGTGCTATAGAGTCCTTGTTCTTAAAGTGATCACTTTATGGCCACGCTCATGCTGCTATGCCAACTAAGGCAACACTCAGCTGTGAATAACATTTCTAAAACAATCTTCAAATTGGTCTCAATACTTCCCTCTAATTTATTATTCATGCCACTTTTAGACTTTCTTCACCTATTTGTAGGAAAGTCTGTATCCTGTTATACATTGCTTTAATGACTTCCCAACTCCTGATAGTAATGGTTTACGATACTCTGTAAGATCCATCTTCTGCATTGCTCTCCCCTATTATTTCTTCCATCTCCTCATTTTATATTCTAGTTGTTTTTAAAATGTCTCAAGCACACCATGCTCTCTCCAGCTTTTGTGTGAGCAATATTGCCCCCACAACACTTTCTTTACCTCCTTATTCTTCATTTGGAGAATGCCTGCCCATTGTCCAGTTCTCGACTAAAACAGGACT
>JAPYXV010002624.1:0-12957 GCA_028533065.1 Trachops cirrhosus
GACAGGAGCTACTCGTGATGAGGAGCCTGGCTATGTGAACAATCAGAAGAGAGGTGATACAACCCTCTTTCTATCACAGTCTCTTTGATGCTCTCCTCCCTGTGTCGGGGTCAGGGTGGGGCTGCCATTTGCCAGGGTCTTCTCTGTGGCCAATGGCCTCAAGGCTGTTCCCATCCAAGACCCACATCCCATCCCTGCAGCATCTGTAGATTCTCTTAGCCTCTTCCCTCTACCTTTGGGGAAGTGAACTGTGCACCTGAGCGTCATACCTGCAGAGCAAGGAGGTCACCAGGAAAACATGCCAGGCAGCTTCTGGCAGCACAGGGTTCACTCAAGGACTGTGGAGAGTGACCTGAGACTGGGCCATGGGGGGACAGGTTGAGCAGGAGATGCGGTCCTGGCTGTGCTGCTGAGTCACACCCATGTAGCAGGGTCAGGGTCAGCCCCCTGGGGAGTGACCTGTGGGGCTGCTCAGGGCCCTGTGCTGGGAGGGGCCACTCAGGTGGGTCAGTGCTCTGTCAATGGCATCCTGAAATCTTCTGATGTTTGAACAGTGGGCGTGGCATTTGCTGTGTGTGTGCCAGACCCTGTGAATTTCCTAGCTGGTCCTGTTCTGTGTCACTATTGGAATCAGAAAACTGTTACTTGGCCCTTCACAATGACCCGAGTCATTAGCACCAATAATTGGTCCAATGCTCTAGACCAATGACAGGTCATAAACACCCTCATTTCCAAATCTTGCTGCTTCCCTCCACAGGCACCCATCCTATTTTCCCCTACTTCCTGCCACATCTGGTCCTCTTAGTACCTACCTAGAAGCTTAAGAATTGACTGATCAAATTTCTCTATCTGTTGAACCAAGATATATAATAAAAATCAATATCTAATGGTGATGCAGCAGATAACTGGAAGATCGTGTCCATCATGAGAACTTTGACAGCTGCCTCTCACTGGACAGCAGTTCCAGAACCTGTGGCATCTGTCCGCTGGGTGAATCTCAGACGGGTGCTTCCGTCTGGGCCTGGGGTGGGGGAAGGCAGAAAGTTTGGGAGGGGAATTGCGTCTGCTCCCTGGGAGCATCTGTACCTGTCAGACCCTGGGCACATTCAAGCTGGCAAGGGCCATATGAAAAAGCCAGAGGGGCTGTGTGGTCACAGAGACTTTTCCCCAAACCCCCCTTCCGCTCTTCCCTGTGGCTCCCAGTGGTGTAGACCCCTTCAGCTCTGCACCCGAGTCCTGTAATTTCTGAATGAGGAACTGAGACCCTCCTGAAAGACTGGACTCAAGGCCCACATTACATAATCAGCACCAGCACCCAAGGACGCCCCAAGTCACCCGCCCAACTTCCTCCTTCCAGAATCACCCTGCCGTCGCCCACTGCACAGCGAAGATGACCAGACATTGTACTGGGCTTTCTGGGCAAGACTTGAGACATTTAATAAGGGCCTTTGGGATCCACTGCCATCATCCAAAATCCTGAACATAGCTTTGGAAATTCTGGTGTGGGAGCAGGCACATTGACCCAAGTTTGGAATTTGGCAAAACTGAAGCACCACCAAATTGCAGGACACTGTTCTGTCTCTTTAACGGCAAACAGGTCCTCCGCTGGCCCCTCCCAGCCTCAGCTTCCTGGCTCAGCGCTTTGCTTTCTTTGCTTTTGGGGTGTGAACTCTCTCCTCACAGTTAAAGCACAAGCAGCAGCTGAAAGAGCTTCATTGGAGAAGACCTGGGAACTCCTCAGCGGGCTGAAGGGAAGGTGAGCCTGGCTGAGACCTAGTTGAGTCATAGGGCTGGGAGAGCAGTAGGTTCAGGGCAGGCGCAGGGGGTGGTTCTGGTCTGAGGAGGCACCAGGCACTGTGTCAGCTGCACAGCGAGACAAGTGTGCTGTCACAGGGTAATGGTGGGGGTTAGGGAGGAGAGTAAGGGGATGTGTTATTGCCATAATGTCCTGAGTGTCACGTGGACAGACCACATGTGTGCTGACAGGGGTGCCTTCATGCGTTTGCTGGTGTGACGGACCCTGATGCTGCTGATGAGCCTTCCTTGCCCCTTGATGGGAAACTCGTGTCCTCAGGGCAGTTGTTCAGGGCTGATGGCCTTGTAGAGACCAGGCCGTCCAAATGCCTCTGTTCACTGCCAAGATCAAGATCCCATGCCATGTGGTGACCCTCCACGGGTGGCCCTCATCCCTGGTGGCAGAGGAATATAGGATGCAGGGTCCATCATTCAGCAGAGAGAAGCTGGGGCCCCACCGTGTGACATGGGTGGTGAGGAGAATCCCAGGGGAGCACAGGGCTCTTGTGTGGGAGCAGTGCAGAGAACCCCCCCACCCAGGCTAGCATCCCTTCAGTTCTGGGTTCTGGGAGAGAGGGGGTGCCCATCCCTGCCCGCTCCCTGTCCATCTTGACTGGTGAGATTTTGGAGTTGGGAGTCAAGCTCCAAAGAGGAGCTTGACTCCCCTCCAAGAGGGAGTCAAGCAGAGGCCACTGTGGGCCCTGGTCAGGGGAAAGGAGGGAGTCAGGGGGACTTTCAATGGAATCCATGCGTTGCCAGTACCTGTGAGCACCGTGACCTTGAGCAAGTATCTCAGCATTTTTGAGCCACATCATGTCCTTATTTTAAAAGTTAGCATAACAGCCCCAGCCAGCTTGCTCAGTTGTTTGAAGTGTCTTCATATACTCCAGAAGGCTATGGGTTCGATCCCCGTCAGGGCATATACATAGGTTCTGGATTCAGTCCCCAAGTGGGGTGTGGGCCGGATGCAACCAATCAATGTTTCTCTCTCACATGGACATCTCTCTCTCTCTCTCTCTCTCTCTCTCTCTCTCTCTCTCTCTCTTCTCTCTAAAATCAATGACCATATCCTCGGGTGAAGATAAAAAGTCAGAATAATAAAATGAGTTTCCTTGCCAGCTCTTTTTGGGGAGTAAATGAGAAAATGCAAAAATATTTATCTGGGTGCTTGCTATAGAGTGTTCAGTAGTGGTGATCCTGCACCCAGGCTGAATTTTTAGCTGTGGAGATTTTAACTGTTTCCTGATAAAGGGAAGAGTAAAGGGAGCTTCGACTTGGACCAAGCTTCAACAGTCATCCTTTGATGCCAGTCTGCTTTCATCCGTAGACTCGCCACTCCCTCCCGCCCTACAGGTTCTGAACCAGGGGTCAGACATTGCTTCTGTTTACCAGTGAATATTGGACACCATTGAAAAATATTGCCGTCCTCAGACTTCAAGAAGCAACTACAATTTTTTTTAAAGAAAGTGCATTTTTTAAAAAAAGATGTTATTTATTTTTAAGGAGAGAAAGGGAGAGAATCATCAATGTGTGGTTGCCTCTCACATGCCCCACACTGGGGAAACTGGCCCACAACCCAGGCATGTGCCCTGACTGGGAATCAAACCAGCGACCCTTTGGTTCGCAGGCTGGTGCTCAATCCACTGAGCCACACCAGCCAGGGCAGCAACTAGAATTTTTAAAAAACAGTTACCAACTGCATTCAGATTTTGCTGATTTTCTCATAATTTTAAAAGTTGTTTGAAGTAGGATCCAAATAAGATCCATAAATCGCAATTGTTCCATATCTCTTAAATGTAATTTAATATGTCAGTTCCCACCTTCCCTGTTGCTTTCTGGGAGATTTCTCTGGGTAAGAAAGGGGGGTCTCTTGTCCAGCAGAATTGGGTGGTATGTGTCCTGTCGGTTCTATCAAAGGTGTCAGGTCACCTGCTCGTCTCATTCCAGCGTCCATGTGAATGTCTGTCTGAGGAGAGGTGTGGTCAGGTTCAAGGTGGACTGATTTCGGATGGGAACACTTCACAGGTGCAGCTGTAAACTCCCGTCAGAAGGCACATGATGTCTGGTTGTCAGTCTGTCTGTGACACTAACCGACACTAACGGCTGCCTTAGTCTCGTTAAGGGTCACAAGTGATGACACTCAAATGCTGTCATTCCTTCCTCACGTGTTGGATGGAATAATCCCGTGAAAAGAACGCTCCCCTCAAGCTCTCTCCCATCTCCACGGGGAGCTGGTGTGTGAGAGACACAGGTAAACGCCTGACTCTCCCCTTTGTGTGTGGATGTGCAGAGCAGTGAGATGCTTTCTAGCAGATGCCCGAGGGAGAGAGGGGCCACTTTTAAGAAGCATTGCTATGACCCCATGGATTTCAACATATTTGATGCCTTTCCATTGACTGGAATTATCAGTGTTCAAATTGTCCCATCTGGGCCCTGCTGGATTCTTAGTCCCTGTGACCCTGCAGTGGCTCTCAGTCCCTGTGATGAGATCCCAGTGAGTGGTGAGCACACCCGGGCTCTCTGGCTGACGAGGGCATGTGGGCCCCACGCACACGTGTCCCGCCCGGCCCTGGAATAGGCGCTTTCTCTCAGAGCACTGGTCTTTGGTGGGAAATGGCCTCTGAAGGCCAGAGCTGGGCGCTGAGGGAGCCCATTCGCACGGGGCTCGTTCCTGTCCCTGTGCCTTTCCAATGGGCTTCAAACTACACACACACAAGCAACTAAGATAAGAATTTTTTAGAAAAATTGGAGATCTTTTTTTCAGATTTTGCATTTTTGGTGATTTGGATTTTTTTGGGGGGAGGTATATAGAACTTACTGGAGATGAACAATGAAATGACTGCATTTCCACGTCTCTCGGACCAGTTCCTTACGCAGTTCATCCACCTCACAAATTTTAGTTGGATTTGTTTGTTTCATTTGCTTTTGACATTAGTATTTTAAGGGATAATTTTTGGTGTGTAATTAAGTGAACTCCCTACCTGGTTTCAAGATCAAACCTATGAACTCTACCTGCATTCAAGACACCCAGCTTCTAGCCCTTGTCCCAGTCCCCCCGACCCTTGTCTCTCCCGTCCCCGCACAAGGAACTTTTGTGTCAGTTTAGTTTTCAGATTATCCTGCTGTTGCCTTTTCATATACGTGAATAATGTACACGTTATAGTTTATAGATGATGTTCACATCCCCCCTTACTGGAGAAATGGTAGGTAAACTCCACATTATTTCCTCCCCTTGGGGATAGACACCCTGGCGGTCTCCCTGCACTGGTGCAGAGAGACGCTGCTCAGTCCTTTTCACAGCTGGCCAGTCCTTCCCGGTGTGAACACAGCTTCGTTCATTCAACTCGTCCCCTACTGGGGGCCAGTTGATAAGGCTTTGTTTTTTGCTGTTGAAAGTAATGATGTAACAAAGAGCCTTATGTATGACTTTTGCTGTGATTTTTGTCATCATAGTTCAGGGACATAAGCTGACATTGGGGATTGGGAACAGAGGGGAAGGTGCATGTTGACTTTGCGCAGTGTTCCTGGTTTCTACTCTGAGGGGTTGGACTGTGTTTCCCTCCTCACCAGAAGTGCAGGGGAGGGCCTGCTGCCCCCACCCCCCTCCGACTGACCCTCAGCTCAGGTCTGCAGTTCTGCCAGGCCTGGAGGCGACAGAGCAACTCACCTCGGAAATACAAGTGTAATTTTAAATAATTTTATTTAATTGTATTATTTTTGGTTTTGATTTCTTTTTCTCTGTTATGAGTGTATGCTACTGTCTTTTGATATAGTCAAGGCATGTTTTCTCTGATGTTTATTCCCATCTCTTACTCCATTTTCTTTCAAGTTGTTGAATTTTAGTTTCTGTGCTTTTTGATGGTCTTTGTGTAATAGGGAAATTCACCCCCTTGATGTGAGTTGGAAACTGTTTTTTTCTTAGTTTGACATTTTTTATTTAATTTGTCTCTGGTATTTTTTGTCTCACATTATCTGTGCGAGTTTTTTGTTATCAAACTTAGTCCTTTTCCTTACTCTGTGTCAAATCTTAGAAATATTTCTCCCAGGTTACAAAGAACCTGTCCATGTCGTTTCTCTAATTTCTGTGGGTTCGCCTTTCCATGTAAACCTGGAACGTAACTGAACCTGAGTGGCGGGAGGCAGTGGCGGCGGCTCCCTGGCTCCTGTGTGGTCACCGTGCGCCCAGAGTCGCTCTATTGCCCACCTCTCTCCCCGTTGACCTGAGATGTGGCCTCGGTGAATCTACGGTAGCATTGTAATTAAATGGAATGTAAATGGATACAGAATGAATAATTTGGCCTATTTCTGAATTTTCTGTTTGTGTTTCCCTGTTCCCTCTGTTTGTTCACCAGCCCCGTTCGGCTGTAATTACAGAAACTGCGTGTTTGACTCCTGGTAGAGGTGGTCCTCTCTTTGTATATTTTTTCTTGGTAGTGCTGAATATTTTCTTTTTTCTTTGTCCAAATGACCTTTATAATCCATTATTTTAACTTTAGAGAAATACGTATGCATTGCATTTTTATGAAACGTTTTAACCATGAGTCAGTGTTGAGTCAGTGGTAATGGGATGTGTTGTAAGAATTTTCTCATGTTGAACCATCCAGTATTCCTGAAATAAATCCCTGTTAATTATGGTGTGTACTTTTTTAAGTATGTAATAATATATTTAAGACTTTGTATTACTATTTCCAAATGAGAGACATCTGTAGCTTTAGTTATTGGTGAAATCTTGGTTAGCCTTTGGGATCAACAATATACTTGATTCCCAGAAAGGACTGAAACGTTTCCTTCTTTTGTGCGTGATCAGGGACAGCTCAGGGATCGCTTTGAGATCAGAGCTGTGAGGCGGAGGTGTGCTCCTCTGGGAGAAACCTGGACCTGGATCTGGCACTCCTTCGTGGGAAAACTCTCTTATTTCCTCTGTAGTAGTTGACCCATGCCATCTCTCTGTTGTCACTGGGATCAATATGAATAATAGACTAGTACAAATTTTCAATGAGGGGCAGAGAGTTGGAATGTTCCCACTTGCCTAAGTTGACCCCTCCCCGTCTCCTTCCCTTCCTCAGGGTCTTGCAGGAACCTGCACTCAGAGTCTCTTGAACCAGCATGGCCGGCCTTCAGGACAACACTCTGCGGATCGTTCTGGTGGGAAAAACTGGATGTGGGAAAAGTGCGACAGGAAACACCATCCTTGGGAAAAAAGCATTTGATTCTAGAATTGTTCCCGTGTCTGTTACCCAGAGATGTCAGAAAGAAGAGAGGGCCTGGAAGGGGAGGAAGCTCCTCGTAGTGGACACCCCAGGGATCTTTGACACCAACAAAGCACAATCGACCACCTGTAAGGAAATCAGCCAGTGTGTCCTCCTCTCCAGCCCTGGGCCTCACGCCATCATCCTAGTTGTACAGCTGGGCCGCTTCACGGAGGAGGAGCAGAGAACAGTTGACTTGATCAAGGCCATCTTTGGGAAGCCCGCCATGAAGCACATGATTGTCTTGTTCACACGCAAAGATGAATTGGAAGGTCAGGAGCTGAGTAGCTATTTAGAACAAGCAGACGAACGCCTAAAAGCCATTATGAGGGAGAGTGGGAACCGCTGCTGTGCCTTCAACAACAGAAGTGCAGACGAGGCTGAGAAGGAAGCGCAGGTGCGGGAGCTGGTGGGGCTGATCGAGGCAGTGGTGCGGGAGAACGGAGGGGCTCACTTTTCGGATCCCATCTACAAGTACTCGGTGAAGAAGTGGAAATGTGTGGAAGAGACACTGAACAAAATCACTGTTGAACGAGCAGCTATGGAAAAACAGGTAAAAGAGAAATATGCTAGAAAAGAAATATCAAAACAAGAAATGGAGGAAAAAATGGCATCCATAAGGGAGGAATATGAAAACAAAATTAAAGTTGCAAGGGAAGAAGGTGAAGAAAATATATTTAAATATATTTTCAGATGGATTTTTGGTGTGCTTTCAAATTTGCGGCATAGGTTCTGGCCTGACACAAATTTTAATTTTTCTTCTTAATTACTGTGATTTGTCAGTGTGGTAGATTGTATTTTCCAAAGATGGCTACAGCAATATCTTCTACCCCAGCTCTGCTTCTTGTACTCTGCCCAGTTGCTCCTTCTGTTGACTTATGGGGACTGGGTCCCCACCTTGAAATTCCATGGACTCTGACTGCTTTGATGAGTAGTGACTGGTCTGATTTCTGAAGTTAGACAGGGGCAGTGCCGCCTTGCTCTCTGGGGCACCTGCCCTCAGACCGTGGCCCCCGTGCTGTGAGGAAGCCCACGTTGCCCATCGAGAGGCCCCAGGAAGAGGACTGGAATCCTGGCCCCGCCCCCTGCCTGCTCTTCCATCTGCCAGTCAACCACCTGCCAGCCGTGCAGGTGTGGCCACAGGGCAGTGAGTGGGCTCTCCAGCTGCCAGCAGAGCCGCCTCAGGGGAAGCTGCTGAGAGCAAACATGGGCCATCCCCACTACGTCCCACCCAGTTTGTAGATTCATGAGAAAAATAAATGCTGTTGTTTCAAATCACTAAGCTTTGGGCTGGTTTGTTGTGCAGCGACAGCTCCCCAGAGCATCCTGCCAGCTCGTTCCCCCACCCCCACAGTGCCAACGCAGGTAAGGAGTGACTGAATGGGCACCATCAGGCCAGAACACACTGGGTAGAGTTCAAAAACTGCATTTAGGAAAATCAAGTGAAAAGCCTGTGTGTGCCACGTGTCAGCCCCTCTGGGGGTGCTCATTTTCTCCGTCCACGTCTACGAGTCCGTGGTCAGGGAAGAGCAGGCCTCTCCAGCAAGGCGGTTCTGTGGTCCTTGGCGGACTGGAAGGTGCTAAATCTTCTTACTGTTTTTCTCTCTTTTCTTATTAATTTACCATTCTAACGTGAAATGTCCCTGACTGTAACTTAAAAGTACATTCTGTGCCAAATATCTCTCCTTTGCATCTGCAGATCCACACTTTGCCCACTGTCACCCTAGCTTTGTGCCCCAGGAGGCTGATCTACGTGGGCCACATTGTTACTGATCTCAGAGGGTTCTCCACGTGGGGAGTTCTGTTCAACGACGAGAAATGGTTGTCACAACATGGTTTTATTTACGTGTAGCCAGTGGAGGAGATGGGGGATACACATTCCAGAATTCTCTCTCAGCCCTTGCTGGTGTGGCTCAGTGGACTGAGCGCCAACTGACGAACCAAAGGGTCACCAGTTCGATTCCTAGTCAGGGCACATGCCTGGGTTGCAGGTCAGATCCCCAGTGGGGAGCGAGTGAGAGGTAACCACACATTGATGTTTCTCTCCCTCTTTCTCCCTCCCTTCCCCTCTTTAAAAATAAATAAATAAAATCTTTAAAAAAACCCCAAACCAAAATTCTCTCTCACAGAAGGGAGGCTGAGCCAGTGCTCACGTGCGCTCACTGGTCAGCGGCACACTGGTTTCCTCTTTGCAGTTGGCTGCACTTACCTGGTGGGGCTCCTGCCAAGTGCGTCCTGCTTACAGCTGGTCTGCAAACACCGCACTGATGTGAAGCTGTGGCAAGAACAGCGCTGAGTGGGAGTGGCCCCGACCTGGAGGCCCCTGTGCTGTCTGTCCACGTCAGCGGGATCCCTGGGTCTCTGAGTCTTGGTGGGCTTCTGCCAGTGGGAAGTCTGAGTAGGAGGCCTCTTCGGGGTAGAAAAGCGAGGCTGGGGTATTTGCTCTCCTGCCTCCCTCCCTGCAAGGTCATCTCTGAACTGCTGCAACCGGAAGCCACGGTTATAGCTCCTCTACCCATCCCCACTTCTGGATTCCACTCTCCTTCACCCCCTTAGGGTTAGGGTGTCATTTCCTCACTGTTACCAGCAGTGTCCCTTGTCACTTGCATACCCTGTGTCCACCGCCTGTAGGAAACCCCCACACTTGACTCTCCCCTAAGTACCTCATTAGAGGGATGGATCCATCTGAGTCATACCCACAGTCGGTTCTCTTTCAGACACACCCCGATCTTTATTGTTGTATTTGTAAAAAATCCCCTCCGGTGCCTTCTCACACCAGAAACGTTTCTCCGGAGACCTGAACTCTCTGTCATTATCTAAGCAGAATACTTTGTGTTCATACCTGATGAGTGTGCTAATATATCACATTTACTAAATCACATGAGGATACAAGTCAGCGCCCTGGGGGATCTGACCCCCAGCCCAGGGGACTTTCTAAGTCCATGGTTCAGGTCATGGGGTTCTGGGTGTAGAAGGTTGTTCCTGATTTTGGGAATTGCTGTCTCACCTGTATTTTCTCTCACGTGGGGCTGCACTGGTGCTGTGGCTTCTGCGAGAGCAGCCACCAAACAGGCCACCTTCGAGCTCGTAAATCTCCTTCTGCCCTCTCAGGGCCCACTGCAGAAGAAGGAGGGTATGTGTAATTGTACAGGCAGTCAGCAGGGGTGAGGTGCCAGTGACAGGTGGGACAAGGGTCTCAGCTTGGGCACTTCCTCCTAAATGCTAAATCGTCACACTGTGTTGAGCAGAGGAGCTGATGCGGGCCGGACCTGGGACATGACGGATGGGTGAGCCAGCTGCAAAGGGGCTCAGCATGGAACTGCCGGGGTCACGGGTGTGAGTGAAGGCGGAGCCTCCCCTGGGAGAGGCGGAGCTTTGGAAATCGTTCCTCTGTGTCCTCCACTTGTCACTCGTGAAAGTAGACCGGTTTCTTCCACCAAGACTTGTGTCCTTTTGGCTCCGGGTGTGGAGTGGTGAATCTACCGTGTCTGTTACACTGGGGAGGTCATGGGGAGAATATGACCTCCAGTTGACCTGAAAGGTAGACACAAGCTTCCTGTCCCCTCAACCCATCCTCAGAATGTGTGGCAGCTTCCCAAGAGCTGCGTCAGGGACAGAGTCTTGAGACAGTGACATGTTCTTGAGACCATTTGGATGGTGCAGGTGACTCAGCCCAACCAAGGGCTCTATATACACTTTTCAGATCTGGCAGGTGCACAAATATTTGTCTTAGGTCCACGCACGACAAGCCTTATAAGTAAGCTCCCTGGCTCATTAAACAGCCACCTCCCCATCTGCAGTGGTCTGCTGCTATCCAGGGTCTCTCCCCACACCATGGGAAGCCTGGTTTCAGATTACTCCTGGGAGGTTTCAAACCAACATGTGTTTTTAAAAGAGCACTCTTGCCCTGTCTGGTGTGGCATGGTGGATCTTACACCGACCTGCGAACCAGCGGGTCACCGGTTCGATTCCCAGTCAGGGCGCATGCCTGGGTTGTGGGCCAGGTCCCCAGTGGGGGCGTGTGAGAGGCAAGTACATGTTCATGTTTCTCTTCCTCTCTTACTCCCTCCCTTCTCCCCTGTCTAAAAATAAACAAATAAGTCAATCTTTAAAAAAAGAAAAAAAATAAAAGCAGTCTCATCTACATTTATAAATAAATGGGAAAAATACAGTGCCTGCACCAACAGTGCTCCAGTTCTTCCTGCTAAAAAGCATGTTGACTTTCTAAGGTTCTTCCTAAATTGGGATTTGGAGTCAACAAATGGCTCAACAGATGGCCACGTTGCAGAAAATTGTCAACATCTCCTGCTCCGGATCTGAGGCCTCAGCTCTGAGTCAGCGTCTCAGCCCCTCACGTGTCCTGCATGTTCAGTTGTATGTTCACCACCCAAAGTCAAGTCCTCTTCCATCGCCACGCGTTTGAGCCCTTTCCCCTCTTCTCTCCTCCCCCTCCCCACGTCCCCTCTGGTAACCACCAAATTGTCGTATCTATGAGGATTTGTTTGTTCTCTTGTTGCTCACTGTCTGATGTCCCACCTTTGAGTGAAATTATATGCTTTTTGTCCTTTTGCCTCTGGCTCATTTCGCTTGGCACGATTCTCTCAAGATCCAGGCACGTTGTTGCAAATGGCAGTATTGCATCCTTCCTGTGGCTGAGCGTGTTCCATTGAGTGCATGTGCCACAGTGTCCTTGTCCAGTCAGATGTCAGAGGGAGCTTAGGTTGTTTCCATGTCTTCGCTACCGTGAATAAAGTTGCAGTGAACATAGGGGTGCATGTATCTTCTTTAAAAAAGATTTTACTTATTTACTTTTAGAGAGAAGGGAAGGGAGGGAGAGAGGGAGAGAAACATCAATGTGTAGGTGCCTCCTGAGCACCCCCAATGGAAGGCCTGGCTGGCAACCCAGGCATGTGCCCTGACTAGGAGTGGAACCCCTGACCTTTTGGTTGCAGGCTGGTGCTCAATCCACTGAGCCACACTAGCCAGGGCACATTTTACATTTTTAAAAAGGTATGAAATATGGCCATTGTTCACATATCTTTTTTGCACAGTCCAAGTCACGTATGAGCGTTATCGTAAGAAAAGCATTTCTCTCTTGAGTCATTTTTTCCGGTGTTGACGCCGTCTCACTCAGGATCAGTGCCTGACTTTTCCTCTGCGGTTTTCAAGAAGACTCCCTGCAGTTTATTTGGACGTTTGAGAGGGGTCAGCACCTCCGAAAGAGTGGACGGTGTGGGACCAGGGTCCTCCAAGCGCTAAAAAGCGGAGCGAGGAAATGGTGGGCCGAAGTTGCCCTGGAGGAGCTCCGAGGGGTTCCAGGCTGAAAGGAGGGTGCTGGCGGGCTCTCCAGAGGGCATCGAGATTTTTCTTGCTTCTGGAGGTGGGCCTGTAACACTGAATTTTCATCTTAGAACTGTTCTTGCTGTGTCCTATAAATTTTGGGTGGTTGTGTCTTCTCTTGCATTTGTCTCGGGGTATTGTTTGATTTCTTCCTTAATCTCATTGTTAACCCATTTATTGTTTAGTAGCCTGTTATTCAGTCTCCGTGTATTAGAGTGCTTTTCCTGTGGCTTTTTCTTGTTCTTGATTTCTAGTTTCAAACTATGGCAGTCAGAGAAGATTTTTGTTACGATTGCAATTATCTTAAATTTATTAAGACTTGCTTTGAGTTCCAAAATGTGGGCTATCCAAGAAAATGTTCCATGTGCTTTGGAAAAAACTGTGTGTTCCGTTGCTCTCGGATGAGGTGCTCTGCACACATTTATTAAATTCATGGGGTCCAGAAATCAAAGGCATTTTTGTACACCAACAATGAAACAGCAGAAGCAGAAACCAAGAAAAACATCCCATTCGATATAGCAAAAAGAAAAATAAAATACCTAGGAATAAACCTAACCAAAGAGGTAAAAGACCT
>JAPYXV010002625.1:0-12956 GCA_028533065.1 Trachops cirrhosus
TTTTTTTTTTTTCTTTTTGGTCCTGTCGCGCCTGTTACATATGAGGGCCAGAGCCTTAGGTGTTCACCAAGGCAGGGCACCCCAGTGGCTGGGTTGTGACACTGTATGTGGGGGCGGGGTCTGAGAAGGCACAATGGCATTTGTTCCACTCTCCATCGGACCTCAGTCTTTTCTACCACTTCCCCCGAGCAAACTGGGCCCCTCTGGTGCCAGTTCCCATGTGGGTGGGCTTGTGCACCTCAAGGGAACTTCCTTTACAATCAGTGCCCCAAGGCTCTATTTCCCGGTGCTGGGACCCTGAGTTGTGCGCAGTGCCTTGCTTCATAATCGCCATCTCGCTGGGTCTGCCGGTTGCCACCCCTCAGCTGGGGTCTGCCCGCCGCCACTTGCATACCCAGGGTCTGCCTGCTGTGGTCTTGCACGCCCTGGTTGCCTTACACGTTGGGTCCCAACACTCTCTGCTCTCTGCTCTGTGACTGCACACAGCTGCCCAACTCCACTCCTACAGGTCTGGATGAATGTGTCTATTTTAACTCCTCAGGTGTCCAACTTCCATACAGTTCAATTTTCTGTCAGTTCTGGTTGTTATTTGTTTTCTAAATTGTTGTTGTCCCTATCTTGGTTGTGTGAGGAGGCACAGTGTGTCTACCTATGCCTCCATCTTGGCTGGAAGTAATGTGTGTCTATTCTTCCATTGACTAAATACACTATAGTTTACTATAGTACTTTTTTGGTTTATGCTATATTTGAATTGTTTCCAATTTTTGACTATAAAACCCATCAGTTTATTTTATGCTTTTTTGTTGCCTCCTTAGACAAAGAACACTAATTTTTGTGTGTGTAATTCATGATCATAATTATTAATATCTGTCATTGTATGGCAATACATAAATCTCCTAATCTATTTAGGTTTTTTAAGATTTTGTGCATATTAATCACATTTAGTCTGATGTGTTTTTTAAATTGTTGTATCTGCTTTCTGTATTAAAAGGTAAACCTTTGCATGACCTGTCACAGTTGGAGAAAACACCAATCTAACATCCAAACAGCCCTTTAGAGCCATCTCTCCAACAAATAAACAAACAAACAAAAAAGAAATCAAACAAACATGAAAAGGAGTTGGTATAAGGGACCCCTAAGTACTATCTCTGGAACTTCCTATGAATCTCTAATTACACTGAAATTAAAAGATTTTCCAAATGGTGAAGGGAAATACATTCATAACCCCAGGAAAACTTCCTTAAGTCTCGTCTTCTTCGCCCCCTCTCAGAACACCATAAACTCCTTTCACGTATAGCCTGGTTGGTATTTCTCTCAATTTCCCTTACCCAGATCTATTCACACTTCACTTACTGCCTACATTCTCCTCACTTCTCTCTTACTCCTTCACTTACTGTCTATCTTTCACACAGCAAAAGCCCAGGAAACACACACACACAATTTTCTTTGTGGGCTGAGCAAAAGCAGCAACTTGAATATTGATAATCATTTTTTTGTTACATATGGTTTATGTCTTCCTTCCAAAGATGTCACTTCTTGCTATTGTCACTTGTCCATAAATGACACTAACATGTCCCTAATATTCAGCTTCTAATCTGGTGAGTAGGAATTCAGATGTTTGCTACTGTTGTCAAAACTTGATAGGCTGTAAGGAAATACCTAAAAGGTTTCCTGGTAAGTCAAATCCATAAAGTTTCATACAAGGGTTTTATGAAATCTCAATGTGTTTATCATACTGGTCAGAGTATCACGTATTAAATAAATGCTGGCTAAGTTGAAGTCTTTTGCTTGAAATTTTATTATTCTGCTCTTTCAAATTGTAAAGCTTTATTTTCTCCCTTCCCCTTTCTCTCTCCCTCTCTCCACACACACATGCACACACTCACACACACAGAGCACTTATTACATGTGTCAGACACTGTGTCAACACTGCATTCAACAAGGAAGCCCTGAGCCCTAAGCTGGGGGTTGCAGTGCAGCAGGGAAGGTGTTAAGTGCCCCAGTGCAGAGAGGAATATGTCTTAGTTGCCAGAAGTCCTGCCATAACGAATTGGTTTATCTGAACTCTTTAATACCCCCACAGCTTGTCGATTTCCTCTTTATCTTTAGAGAGTAGTGTACACACTCACTGATGTGTTGAGAGAGAACTTATTGGGGGCCTCATAGAACATCTTGGTGTTGTCCCAAGTCCAACACCAGATACTCAATATATACACAACACAAAAACTCAAACTAGAGGAACAGAAAGCAAACTGAAAGACTAATGCTATTAGTTTATATAAACTGATGGCCCATTTTGGTGGTTTCTACTAAGAAATGCAGTAAACACAATCTACATAGAAGTCACACATCAATATGATTGCTTTAAATAAAATGAACTGTGAATATAGTTAAACAATTGAGTCAAGCCAGTTGTTTTCCTGAATTTACAAGTCAAACCTACTCTCCATGGTGGAAAGCAGATTGCCTCCAATACTGTGATGCTTGGCATTTTCCAGGAGCATCCCAGAGTTTCTGTGGATCAAGGCTGCACATCAGGTTCCTAATTCATGGCCAGTTAGTGGGACGGCAGAATGGAATGGGCTGGTGAGGTCCTGTTATGACTAATTTGGATTTTCATAATAAGCTCTTGGGAAATACAGGCTCCAGCAGAAGTAACAGAGTGTGGTTGGTAGGGTAACAATATGAGTGTAATAATTTATAGTTTTAATTTGAGCATGTCACCTAAAATGCCATATGGTGTGTTTGAGTATGATATTGTTATGTTACAGAACTACATGCTAATGATTTTGTAATAAGAGATTTTGTATGAAAAAGGGGCATTATTTGTGCCGGACTGTGTATATCTTACATTTGAGCCACATTTTCAACTTTTTGTAGGAAAAAAAAAGTTATGTTATGACACATATGGAATATCTGATTCTCCAATACAGCTTTACATCTCAAACATGGTGTTGAGGCTATAAATGCCTACTGTATGTAAATGTGTCCCTTGAATACAATCTCATAGGACTAGAGAACAGGAAGGTGTTGAGAAGTGCTATTTCAGAGAATCATAGTAGTGTTTACATTAATTTGAGGCTTTTTTAAAAAGCTTCAAATTTTAAAAAATTTTAAAAAGGCATTTAAAAAAATGCTTTTGAGCCCTGACTGGTGTGGCTCAGTGGGCTGGGCATTGTCCTGCAAGCAGAAAGGTGGCCAGTTCAATTCTCTGTCAGGGCACAGGCCTGGGTGGGGGTGTCAGTCACTGATTTAGACATAACGGTGTTTCTCTCCCTCTCTTTCTCCCTCCCTTCCCCTCTCTCCAAAAATAAATAAGTAACTAAATAAAATCTTTTTTTTAAAAAAAGCTTTTGACATATACGTATTTCCCAACTTGAAAAAATCAACTCAAGCAGGACAAGTATTTTAGTTATCTTAAAGGTAAGGAAACAGGGACATGAGGGTTAAGTGACTAATGTCACATAACATGAAATTGTTCAAATGGAGTAGAAGCTGAAATTAAACCTGGGTTTATATGTTGGCTCTGCCACTGACTAAGTATGTTCCTTTGAACAAGATGCTATCCTAAGTCTTTGCTTTCTTACCTGTATAATGGGGATAATTACAGTGCATGACTCCTAATAGAGAGGCTGAGATAAAGTAAGACAATGTGTGTAAAATATTAGCCTAGGGCTTGGCACAGTCCATGCTCAAAAGTGCCTGTTGAAGGCAATTCACCCATGAGTTGGCCCTCATCCACTCAGATGCGATTTTTTTGCTTCTTTCATAGCAGCACTTGCACCCTGGCATCTTTCTTTTTCTCTACCTGTGTAAAACTTGCTTTGTTCTAAAAAAAATTTGTTGTAATTATTAAGTGGCAAACCCAGGATGCAACTCCAGATTGTTCTGAGTTGCAACAGCATTTCTCCTGTACAACTCAGAACTTCACAGGAAGTTCATTGGAACCAAAGAGTTCAGTGGAGCTGGCCACAGATTTAGGAAAGGGTAAGCATAGTAACTACACATTCAGATATAAAACTGATTCATCAGACATGTTCTGAATACCCAGTATGTGGAAGGTGCTGTTAGGTAATGAGGGAGAAGTAAGTAGATCATTCAGCAAACATTTCTTCATGCATTTCATTCATTCATTCACTCAAACTTAGTATCCACTTTGTGCCAGGTAGCTTTTAGGTTCTGGACATACAAAGGTAGATGATACAACCAGTCAATACAAGAATAAAAGGAGAACAAATCTGCTGTTTGATTTCTGATAAAATGTCATTTTTGTTAACAGAAAGGTCAGGCTATTCATCAATGTTTTGTTCTAAGATCTTCACATGCTTGTCTCATGTAAACCACGTGGTAGCACTATGAGATGGACACTGTTGCCTTCATTGTTAGATGACTTAGTGCTAAGAAGCTCTGGCTACAGGCCCCAGTTTAATCCCTGTTAGCTATGCTCTTTCTCGGGGAATTCCTTTCCCCCAAGTTAAAGGCAGGACTGAGGACTTGGAATCAAAGAAGGCTAAGTGCTTCTTTGCTTTTTATGATCTCACCTTAATCTGAACCTTCTGGAATTTAGGCCAGGAAGCTCAACAGCAAAAAAAAAAAAGAGAAGAAGAAGAAGAAGAAGACAGAGCAATTGTTCATTGGACTCACTGGGCCTACTCAAGCTCACCAAGAGGTTAAGAGAGCTCAGGAAGTTAGAAAAAGGAGAGAGCAGCCAGGGGAGATCAAGAGAGCTGAACCTCTTCCCATTTTTTACTTTTACATAGTATTGCTATGAATATTCATGTTCATGTTTTTATATGAGCATATGTTTTAAATTTCCTGATTATATAGCTAAGAGTAGATTTGCTAGGTCAAACTGTAACTATGTTTAACTTTTTGAAGAACTGCCTGACTGGTTTCTAAAGTGACTGCACCATTTTACACTCCCACCAGTAATGTATAAGGGTTCCAATTCCTCCATGTCCAAACTTGTAATGGTCTGTTTTTTTTTTTAATTATAGCCATTTTAGTGGATATGGCACATTATGGCTTTAATTTGTGTTTTTGTAATGATTAATGATGCTAAACATCTTTTTAGTGATTATTGGCCTTTTGTAAATCTTCTTTGGAGAATATCTATTAAATCCTTTGCTCATTTTTTAACAGGTTATTTTTTTTTATTGTTCAGTTGAAGAGTTTTTTCCATATTATGGATACTATACCCTTATCAAATACAATTTTCAAATATTTCCTCCCATTCTGTGGGTTTCCTTTTCACTTTCTTGATAATGTCTTTGGCTACCCAAAAGTTTTTCACTTTGATAGAAGTCCACTTTATCTAATTTTTTATTGGTTACTTATACTTTTGGTGTTACATATCTAAGAACCATTGACTAATCCAATGTCATGAAGACTTAACACTTATGTTTTCTCCTAAAGGATTTATAGTTTTGCTCTTATATTTAGGTCTTTCATCAACTTTGTGTTACTTTTTGTATATGGTATGAAGTACCATATGGTGTTCAGCTTTACTCTTTTGCATGTGGATATCCAGTTGTCCCAGCAGCATTTGTGGAAAAGAATGTTTACTTCAGTTTTGGCACACTTGTTAAAAATCAATTAACTGTACATGTTAAGGGGTTATTTCTGGACTCTCAATTCTATTTTCCATTGATCAACATATCTAGTCTCATGACGGCACCACAAAGTCTCGAGTACTGTAGGCTTGTAGTAAGCTTTGAAATCAGGAAATAGGAGTCCTTCCACTTTATTCTTTTTAAAGATTGTTTTGGATATTCTGGATCTCTTACATTTCCATAGGAATTTTAGAATCGGGTTGCAAATTTCTGCAGAAAACAGGAAGCTGGGATTTTGATAGGGATTGCATCCACTGTGTAGATTCACTTGGAGAATATTGTGATTTTGATAACATTAAGTGTTCTGATGCATGAACATGGGATGTCTTTTCATTTATTTAGGTCTGATTTAATTTCTTTCAATGATGTTCTGGGGTTTTCAGTATACAAGTCTTGCACTTTTTTGTTAAATTTATTTCCAGTATATTTTATTTTTACTGATGCCATTCACAGAGAATTGTTTTCTTAATTTCATTTACAGATTTCTCATTGCTAATGTATAGAAGAAGTAGACTGATTTTTAGATATTAATTTTGCATTCTGTAACTTTGCTGAACATTTTGATTATCTCTAAGGATTTTTTGTGGATTCTTGAAAAGTTTCAATACACAAAATGAATATATATTCTAATATAGAGATAGTTTGCCTTTCAAATATATATGTCTTTTATTTCTTTTTCTTGTCCAACTTCCCAGAATATTACTTCCAGTACAATGTTGAATAGAGGTGCCAAGAGCAGATGTCTTTGTCTTGTTCCTGATCTTGGGGGAAAAGTTTTAGTCTTTCACCATTAAGTATCTTGTTAGCTGTGGGTTGTTTATAGACGCACTTAATCATGTTGTGGTAGTGCCCTTCTATTTCTAGTTTTTTAAAAGTGTGTGTGTGTATGTTTTATCATGAAAGGGTATTGGGCTTTTGCTAAATAGTTTTTTTGCATCTACTGATATAAATATGTTGTTTTTATACTTATTGTATTAATATGGCATATATCATTGGTTGATTTTGGTCCACTAAATCACCCTTGCATTCTTGTGACAAATCACTCTTGATAATGCTTTTTATGTACAGTGCTTTTTATGTGTTGCTATATTCAGTTTGCTATTATTTGTTGAGACTTTTTACATCTTGATCTGTAGTTTATTTTATTGTAGTTTATAATGCCTTTATCTGATTTTGGTATCAGATAATACTGGGTCCAAAGAGTGAGTTGGGAAGTGATCACTCTTTTTCTAATATTTGGAGAAATTGTAAAGGATTGGTGTTATTTCTTATTCAATATTTGGCAATAGAATTCACCAGTGAAGCTATCTGATTCTGAGCTTTTCTTTATAGAAATTTTTTTAAATTTCAACTTCAATATTTTTTCTTGTTATAGGTCTACTCAGATATTTTATTTTTTCTTCAGTCAGTTTTGACAGTTTGTGTCTTTTTGAAATGTGTCCATTTCATCTAGGTTATCTGATTTGTTTGCATAAAATTGCTATAAGCATTCTCTTATTTCTTTTCCCTTTTTATTTTTCTAATGTGATACTAATGTTCCCTCCCTTAGTCTTCATTTTAGTAATTGAGTTTTCTTTCTCTGTATTTCTCTTTCTTCTTTGGGTCAGTCTAGCTAAAGTCTTGTCAATTTTGTTGATCTTTTAAAGGAACCAACTTTTGGTTCTGTTGATTGTATCTATTTTTTTCTGTTCTCTGTTTCATTTATTTCTCCTCTAGTTTTTATTATTCTCTTCCTGCTGCTTACTTTGGGTATATCTCACTGTAATATTTTTCTAGTATCATGAGAGATTAGGTTTTTAACTTGAGATCTTTCTTTTTTTAATATAGGTGAATTGTAAGTTTCCTTCTAAGCAATGTTTTCACTGCATTAATTTTTGGTATGTTATGCTTTCTACTTTCCTTTGTGCTTTCTTCTTTGAACCATTGGTTATTTCTAAGTGTGTTATTTAATTTCCACATATTTGTGAATTTCCAAAATCTTTTTGCTATTGAATTCATTCTATATGGTCTAACATATATCTCTCTTAGAGAATATTCCACGTATACTTGAGGTTTTGTATTCTACTGTTGTATGGCGTGTTTTATATATGTCTATTAAGTTTAAGTTGCTTATAATGTTGTTAAAGTCTTCCAGTTCCCTGTTGGCATCTTATCTAGTTGTTCTGTATATTATTCAAAGTTAGATATCGAATCTCCTGATTATTGTTTTTGAATTGCTTGTTTTTCCCTTAAGTTCTGTTAGTTTTGCTTCATGTATTTTGGGACTTTCTTTAAGGTGCTTATATATTTATAATTGTTATAATTTCTTGATGGATTTATCCTTTTATCATTCTAAAATATCTAACAATAATTTTTGTCTTACATTTGCTTAATTTATTCTTATTAATGTATATTTTAAGAAAAATATTAAATATGTTCCAACCCCAGCACAAACCGAAAGGTAATATGAAAATTGATTAAATTTGGGTTGTTTTAGAGTTTATTCATTACTTTTTTCCCTAACATACTAATATATTTGTACAACAATCTGGTTTGGTCTTGTTTTAAGTTAGGACTCATTTCACCCTCTGGTGGACAATCATGTCTATTGATACTTTTTCTAGTTAAGTCAGAGGAAACTACCAACCCTCACCAAGGGAACTAAACCAAAATTAATTTTAGACTTAAAAAATAAACAGCATTTACTTGAGTGGAAGGAACACAACCCTGGAGACACAGATTTAGACAGCAACCTAAATTGTGTTCCACTGAGACAAAAGGGAGGCCATCTTTTAGAGCAAGTTCCCACCCAAGTTCCCAATTTTATGCAGATGAGGATTCCAAATTGTACAGTTCTGATTGCTCAGTATAGATGCAAACAAGGATGCAATCTGTGTAGTTCTGCTCCGGTCTCTGTCCACTGGTGGAAAGACAAAACCAGGGTTTCCCTGCAGGGTTTGACTCAGCCAGCTTAAACAAGCAAGGTACAGTGGGGGGAACCTCAACCTGAAGTTCTTCCCCTGAATACAGAGTATGAGAGGAGCCCCTGTCAGCAAATGACTGCTAGACTGTTATCATCCATGAAATCTGAGCCTTTGTCAATCACATGGGTAATCCATCTCAGCAGATCAATTTCTTCTTAGGGTTCACAGAACCTTAAACTGGAATCCTGGAAAGCATGTATAAACTCAACTTAAAGAAACAGAGCTCAGTCTCTCATCCCACATTTCCCGGCCAGCAAAACCTGGGCTTGCGGAAACCGTGATGTTGTTGTTGTAAGCCAGTGCCTTGGTATTCACAAACGATGCAGTAAGACCATTAAGAGGCAAACCCTGGGGGAGCTCCAAACTTAAAGATCCAAGAATAAGTCCACATGAGTTTTTCTGTTTTCGTAGCATGTGGACAAAGATGAGAAACCCAGCATCGGCCAGGCTGCCCGTCACAACCGCTGCTTGCCTCATGCCAGGCTGTGGTGCTGCTCTACTTGTAACGTTGTTCCCCATCTGATCGCCTTCGAGATTTTTCCTTTAACTTTGGTTCTCAGCAGTTTGACAATGCTGTTTTTAGGGTTTCTTTTTTTCTTTTCTTGAATCTCTACCTTGTATTTTGTCATTAGATTTAGAAAATGTTCAGCCATCATCACTTCAAACATTTTACTACTATCCTTTCACTCTTCTTCTGGGACTCCAGTTAGATTTATGTTAGTGTTTCTTACTGGCTTATTTTCAAGTCCACTGATTCTTTCTTCTGTTGTTTCCGGGCTGCTATGAACTCGCTGAGGAAATTTTTCATCTCTGGTCTTAGGTTTATTATTTCTAGCCTTTCCATGTGACTGTTTCATTGCATCTGTCTTTCTAATGAAATTCCCTTCTGTTAATGCTCATTGTCCATTTATCCCACCAGATCTTTCAACATTTTAATTATGCTTATTTAAAATTCTCTGTCTGTCAGTAGCAACATCTTGAGTCTGGATTTGTTAAATGTTTTGTTTCTTGACATTAGACTGATTTTTCTTACTTTTTGTAAAATCCCATAAATCTATGGTGAGATTTAAATTCATCTAAGTTGGCTGGCAGGAAATAAAAACTCACCAAAAGGGAAGAGTGAATCCATACTAGGGACTATGGTTTTAACGGAAAAACTTGGATGTTTATGGTCAAGAACTGTGTCTGGCCATTTTATACCTGAGATAGAAAAAGCCTCTGAATTCAAGGCCCCTAAGTAAGACAGCTAGACTTTGGAAAAATAACTACATATGTGAATATAAAAATTTTGAAAGTTCTAAGTAAAATATAAGTCTAAGACATCCTGCAGGCTACAAAAGCATTCAGACAAGTGGCAATATCACAACAAGGATACATCTGGCTGTATAAAGCAAGATTTTTGTTTCTTTGTTTGTCTGTTTGTTTGTTTGTCAACTACAGTCATTTTCGCTATATTACAGTTCACTTATTGCGGCTTCACTGTATCCCAGGGGTTAAAAACCTGCGATACAGTGAAGTTGCAATAAGTGAATCGTGATATAGTGAGGGACAACTGTACACTTCCCTGGTGAGTACCCATATAGAATTTTATATGTTGTTAAAATTACATAGGTTTAAGGGTGTAGAAAGTGTTTAAGAACATATGAAGTGTTTATAAGAGTGTGGGAAAGGTTTATAGAGCCTTAAAATATATATAAATAATAAAATAAATACAACATTGCTACTTCGAGGATTTTCACCTATCACGGGGGTCTCTGGAACTTAGCTCCCGTGATAGGTGAGGGATCACTGTAATAGGTTTCACTTTTAGGACAGGTTTAAGTTTACCAAAACAATTGAGCAGAAAGTCCAGAGAGTCCATATATATCCTCTCTGCCCTCAGTTTCTCCTATTATGAACATCTTGAATTGATGTGGTGTGTTTGTTATAATTGATGAAGTCATATTAACACATCGTTATTGTAAAAAGTAATATTAAGCAAGCCACTTTAAAATGGAGTCAGAGCTGCCATCCCAGAGGAATGGCCTTGCATGTCTTACTCCTCAAATCTTTGGAATGTTAAAAATGGCCAAAATAACCTTTGAACTGGGCTTAACGAAGCATAGTATTCCAAACAACCGTTTGCAAAGCTAACAGAAAAGCAGATATGACATTAAGGGACTGAAAATTTAAAACATTCTTTAGCACCAGCATCCCTATGTCAGTTTATCTGAACCCATATAAATTCCTTTCTTCTGTTCACATAATTATTCCCCTTCCCCTTCTCATAAATACCTCTCTACCTTCACCAGCTAACTAAAAACTATTTAGGCTTCTGTCTGAAGAGAGCTTCCCAAATTCTTTTGAATCTCCAATAAATGCCTGTAGCCTCTTTGTTTGGCCTTTTATTTTTAGGTTAACATTATTACCTAAAGTTCATAGTTTACATCAGGATTCACCCTTTGTGTTGTAGAGTTCTGAGTTTTGATGGATGCATAATGCCATATATCCATCATTATAGGATCAGATGGAATGGTTTCATTGCCCTAAAAATTCCTCCTGCTCCTGCTCCTGCTCCTGCTCCACCCATTCATTACTGCCTCCCCGACAAATCCCAGACAACCACAGATCTTTTTCTGCCTCTAGGTTTTCTTTTCCAGAATCTCATAGAGCTGAGATCATATAGTATGTAGCTTTTTCAAATTGGCTTCCTTCACTTACAATATGCATTTACTGTAAGTTTTCTGTCTTTGCGTGGCTTAATAGCTCACTCCTTTTTATTGCTGAATGATATTCCACTGTGTGGATGTTGCAAAGTTTCATTTTATGCATCAACTTGACTGGACCATGGGGTGTCAGATACTTAGTTAGACATGATTCTGGGTGTGTTTGTGAGGGTGTTTATGGATGAGATTAAAATTTGCATCAGTAGACTGAGTAAAGTAGGTAACCTTCGCTACTGCAGGCAAGCCTCATTGGATCCATAAATGCCAGGATAAAACAAAAGACTGAGCAAAGGAGAATTCACTTTTTCTGCCTGAGGAACTCCAAGTTGGGGCATTAATTATTTCTGGTTTCAGATTGGAACTTACACCATCACCTCCCCTGGTTCTCAATAGGATATATCTACATGTATGTCCTTTCGGTTGTGCATCTCTGAAGAACCCTATCTAATACAGATGTGCCACAATTTGTTTATTCATTCAATTATTGAATGACATCTTGGTTTACAATTTTAGATAATTTTGAATAAAACTGCTATAAACATTTGTGTACAGGCTTTTGTGTCGACATGTTTTGGACTCATTTGGAAAATTACATAGGAGCGTGATTATTGGATAATATGGTGGACTGTAATTAACTTTGTAATAAATTGACAAATGGTCTTCCAGGGTGGCCATACCATTCTGCATTCTAATCAACTATGAATTAGAGTTCCTATTTTTCCACACTTCTGTCAGCCTTTGGTGTTGTCAGTTGGAACCAGTTTCTAACAGTGCCATAATGTATAGCAACAGTTTTTTTTATAAGATAAAGTTTGTTTAGAAAGTCTCAGGGGTAGAAAAAGTGAGTGGTAGAAGAAATGGGCTCAGGAAAGCAGTTACAGCAGGAAAGGAAGGGGCTTTTGGAGCTTAGGAGAGAGGAAGGTAAAGGTAACATTCCTGGGGAGGGAAGAAGAGGGAGAGGGAGGGGAAATGTGCTGATGTGCACCTGGTAGGGAGAACACCTATAGCAATGATGTTTTAAAACTAGAATCCAGCCCTGGCTGGGCAGCTCAGTTGGTGGGAGCATCCTCCCAATGGTTCAGGGTTGTGGTTAGATCTCCATTCTGAGCACATGCAGGACACAACCAATGGGTGCATGGGTGCGTGGAACAGCAAATCCATGTTTCTCTCTCCCTCATTCCTCTCTCTCTAAAATCAATAATTAAACAAAAAACAAAAAACAAAAAAAACCCTAGAATCCAATGGTGAACAATGGGGATTTTGTACTTGTCTTTCTGTATGGTGCTTGGAAAAAATACTAACTTCTTTGGATTAAGTGGTTCATTTGGGTTCTTATACCTTGTTGATGATGAGAACTTACAATAGGGGCACTGGATGTTCTTCTCCTTTAGATAAGTGGGTATTTGAGTAATTAATTGAAGACATAAAAGTGGTACTGGCATAATTATACCTCAAATAAGCAAGAGGGGTAATGCATTATAAAACATTGGCATATACGGACTTCCGGCCAAGATGCAGGCATAGGTAGATATGCTGTGCCTCCTCGCACAACCAAGATAGGGACAACAACAATTTAGAAACAGAATAACAATCAGAACTGACAGAAAATTGAACTGTATGGAAGTCAGACAACCAAGCAGTTAATTAGACACATTCATCCAGACCAGTAGAAGGGG
>JAPYXV010002626.1:0-12955 GCA_028533065.1 Trachops cirrhosus
AACCTAGATGCCCATCAGTAAATGAGTAGATGAAAAAATTTGGTACATTTACACAACGGAATTCCATGCAGCAGAAAGAAAGAAGGAGGTCCTACCCTTTGCAACATGGATGGAGCTGGAAAGCATTATGCTAAGCGAAATAAGCCAGGCAGTGAAAGACAAATACCATATGATTTCACCTTTAACAGGAACCTAAACAACAAAACAAAGAAAGAAGCAAAATATAGCCAAAGATGCTGAAATAAAGGACAGGCTGACAGTGACCAGAGGGGAGAGGGGAGGGAATTGCAGGGGAATTTCAGGGGAGAATGGGAAGGGTTTACAGGAATGAATATAAAGGACATATAGACCAAAACTAGGTGGGTGGAAATAGGAGGGAGGTGGGGAGGGAGGTGTGGGTGGGCTGGGATGGGAGTAAAGGGCAGAAAACTGCACTTGAACAATGATTAAAATAAAATTGGGGAAAAAAAGAATTTAAAAAAGAATAAAACCAAAAACCTCATAGACACAGGAAAAAAAAGGAATACATAAATGAATGTGATAGTAGGGAGAGGACGATGATCATGAGGATAGGATGATTCTAATTATGTCCAGGTTTGTCAAAAATTAACCTACCAGAGTAATTTGCAGTTATATTTTATTTCTTTGCCAGTTATTTAGAGAAGTAATGATGGATGCATTGAAAGGACATAAATTTTTTCATTTCTGAATTTCAATCACCTGGTTTTAAAAATACCATTTCCATATTATAAATAAATTTTTAAGTAGAAAGTTGTGACACATATTTTGGTGTTGCATTCTCACTAGTCAAGTGTGGTTTTTGTTTTTCTTATATGTTTCCAAGTTTTATCACTTATTAAATGTGTCACTGTTCTCTTCTGCAGATGGTGTCTTGAGATACTCAGAATAGTCCAGCATTTGCCATACTATTGGATGTCCCACAGTGCAGCCTTTAACATAACTATGCTATCCAAAACCATTGGTAGGAGAAATGTGTACCTTTACTACAAGAAGGTTGAGAAGCTACCAAAATCTGCTTGTGATATGTGTCTAGGCCGATTTGGTGGAGTTACTACTTCGAGATCTAAAGTTCTAAGCAGGTTGTCTAAACCGAGAAAACATATCAGCACGGCATATGGTGGATCCATCTTTCCTAAATGTGTCTGTAACAGGATCAAAGGTGCCTTTTGTGTTGAGGTTTAGAATATTGTTGTAAAAGTGTTCAAGGCACAAGCACAGTGTCAGAAAGCTAAATTTTAAAAATGAAGCTTTTGCCCAGGTGATCCACATGCTTGGAGAATCATCTTACCCACCAAAATGTGATGGGTTTGATTCCTGGCCAGAGCACATAATTATGTTGCAGTTTGGTCACATGTGTAGAAGGCACTCATCAGTGTTTCTCTCATTTATGTTTCTGCTTTTCCCTTCACACCAATGTTTCTATTTCTTTATCTTTTTCTCTTTCTCATCCATGTTTCTTTCTTTCCATTACTTTCTCTCTACAATCCCTACCATATCCTGAAGTGAGGATTTTGCAAATAAATAATAATTAATTTTCAAATGAACTGTATTTTGAGTAATAAAAACAATTAAGAAGATTTTTCTATTTTAAAAATAGTGTCATACTACTATTGTGCTGTTGAAATAATTTTGTTATTTATTCACACATCAAAAAAAAATTTAACAGCTGCTTATACAGCAGATATGACAAAATATATTTGTAATTTGTCCTTGGTAAAATTTCTTTAGATGCTACAAATAATTTACTAAGCTATATTTTAGAATAATGAGAAATCATATACAAATTTATATGACATAAATCATATAATCATAAATTAAGTAAATAACTAAATTGTTATATAATAGTTCAAATAACATTTCTAGTTTAGCAAACATTGTACAATAACATCACATTTTTAGATTATGGTTTTTAAAAATGAAAATGTAAAATTACATCTTTTTACATTTTTAACAGCTTTGATAATTTTCATACCAAACAAGTCATCCATTTGGAATGTACAAATTTGGCATTTTTTACTATATTCACAGAATTGTGCAACCATCACCACAATCAATTTTATAACATTTTCATCACTCCCAAAAGAAACCTATTAGAGTTTGCATTTCTCCCCAGTTCCCTCTCTTGTAGAAAGTTTCTACTTTCTACCTCTAAAGATTTATCTATTCTGAACATTTCATGTAAATGGAGTAATATGTAGTCTTTTGTGACTTTTCTTACTTTGCATAATGTTTTCAAGGTTTATCTGTTGTAATGTATTTCAGTACTACTTTTTTTCTTAATTGTTGAATAATATTCCAAGTATCACATTTTCTTTTTTCATTCATCAGTTTGTATACATTAGGTTGTTTCTGCTTTTCACTGTTACAAATAATTATGAACGTTTTTGTGTCAGTGGGTGTTTTCTTATTCTTGGATATATACGTATGAGTACAGTTGCTGGGTGTTTTAGGTAACTAGGTATTTAACATTTTGAGGAACTGCCAAGCTGTTTTCCATTGTGACTCCCACTATTTTACCTTCTTTAAACAATTTTTAAGTATATCTTATTAATTATGCTATTTCAGTTTTCCCAATTTTTCCCCTTATTCCCCTTTGCCCTATGATCACCCCCCCACCATTTCTCCCTTACTTTAGTCCATGGGCCATACATATAAGTTCTTTGCCTTCTTCACTTCCTATACTGTCCTTAACCTCCCTCTGTCTATTTTGTACCTACCATTTATGCTTCTTATTCCATGTACATTTTCCCCCTCTCTCTTCCTCCCTCTCCCCTGTTGATAACTTTCCATGTGATCTCCATTTCTGTGGTTCTATTTCTGTTCTAGTGGTTTGCTTAGTTTGGTTTTGGTTTTAGTTTTGGTTGTGGTTTTAGGTTCAGTTGTTGATAGTTGTGAGTTTGTTATAATTTCACTGTTCATAGTTTTTATCTTCTATTTCTTAGATAAGTCCCTTTAACATTTCATATAATAAGGGCTTGGTGATGATGAACTCCTTTAACTCAGATAACTCCTTATCTGAGAAGCACTTTACTTGCCCTTCCATTCTAAGTGATAGCTTTGCAAAATAGAGCAATCTGGGATGTAGGTCCTTGTCTTTCATGACTTTGAATACTTTTCCAGCCCCCTTCTTGCCTGTAAAGTTTCTTTTGAGAAATCAGTCTTATGGGCATTCCTTTGTAGGTGATGCTCTACTCTTCTCTTGCTGCTTTTAGACTCTTTATCACTAACCTGATAAAGATAGCCAGGAGGTGAGTCACCTGGGTGATTGGATGTTTTGCTAAAAACTCTGCACGAGATGTGATACATAAGTGGGCGCCTTGTCCTGATGAAGCTGCCAATCACCAGTTGCCCATAGCTGTGGCCTTCTGAATCACTGGAATAGTTTCTGTGGAGGAATGTTCAAGCCTTATGCAAAATTTGATGCAGATTCATTGCTCTAGTCACTCAGTCATTTTGAATGTGCACAACCAAAGTACACATGCTCTTTGGCATCTACTGCCCCCACTGATAAGTACAGTGATATCATCATCATTGTTCACACATGTGCATTCTAGTCCACTCTCCTTGGCTGCCAGGTCACATTGATGTCATGTAAACTGTTCTCACATATTAACAATGGCTGGATTTTTTTCAGACAGACTCTGTGTGTTGGATAGTATTTTTAAAGTGTATTTCTATAATTAAAACATGAAATGTTTTTAGTTTTTTGATAAATGTAGTTGCTCTATTTTGTGGAACTGTTTTCCCATGTCTTTGCTGCTATGTACTTTCACTTTTTGGTAATTGCAGCCAAACTTACACAAGTAACTTCCAATATGCCTTCAGGCCCTGATAGTTCTTCTGATTCCTCAAGTAGATCTCCTAGATACCACTGTAATTACCACAGTGATAGCCCCAGTTCACAAGTGGAATATTGTTTGCGGGGTGGCAGGGGGCGGGGTAGTGGTAAGTAGCTAGTATGTGCAAGACACTACATTCTTTTTCTGAGGAATTTACATTTCATCAGTGCATGGATGCCAAATAAACAGTTAACTATTAACTTTCAGGCAAATCCCTTCATTTTTGGAATTGAAAATGGTTTTCCATAGATATTATGTTTGCATAAAATTAATCTATTATAGCAGAACTATAATACTACTAAATATATACCCCCAAATTCACTGCTATGAGTCTTTCTTCAGGTCTGTTTTTAAAGAAATGCACAATTTAATTTTTCTCAGATTCTTAACACATATCTAGACAAACTCCTGCCTCTCTTAGTGTCCCTGTTTTCCTTTCACCCTTAAGAATTTACAACTATAATAAAACCAACCATTTCACTGTGAGAGGAGTTTGAGTTCCTGCAACTATTGGATTAGGAATTTAAGCAATATAGTTAACCTCTAAAGATGGAGAGTACCTTTGTAATAAATAGCATAAGAGTTTCATAGTTAACAAAACAACAGAATGCCTGTCACAAAGAAATTACTCAGAGTAGCTTAGAAGGCCTAATATATGATTAAGTTTTCATCATGAAGGACTGGTACATCTGTAAAAGACAAAAGTTGATGGGAGCAGATAACTTCAGGTAATAAAAATAGCATATGTGAAAGATGTGCTTGACAAGTAGAAATCAAGGTGAATAGGTTGATTTGAATAAACTTTTTTGAAAGAATTTATAGGTAAACATTTTTTGTATTCCATATTTTAGATAATGTCACAGAATCCCAGATACTGTGTATCCCAGATATACCTCTTTCCTTTGGCAAGTTGCAGGCTTAGATTGTAAACTGAAAATACCACTACTTAGAGATGGAGCAAGAGTACTTATGAAACTTGTGCCACCAGGTGAGAAAATGAGTGGCTTTCATTAAATATTGCCTGACATGTTTTTTATTCTAAGAGTCTATATTATACACTGATTTAGTTTGGTTTAGATAAAAATGAATTTCTTACACACCCTAACATTTGTTTTTCTGGTCATCTAACAATTATTGCTTAAATCTGTATTAATTATTTACATTTTTCAAGACTAAATATTTTGGAAATACTGGTCTTCATAACCTGTTAACATTAATAACATGTTTAAATAAAGATAATGTGAGAAAAAACTGTAATTTCCAGGTTACTCATGCCAGTTATACTAGATTTTTAAATTTTCCCCTTTCATTTGATGAGTTTTCTGTGATATTCCTAAATTTTCAATATTCTCTCTAGTAATTTCTTACCTCCTGCATAGTATGGTATTGATTGTTCTCAGTTAATGTCTTGATTTAATTGCTATGAACTTCAACTGGTATACCTGACCATGTAGCATCATCCAGTGAGAAATCTCTAGGAAAAAACTCTGCAAACCACTTTTGACACATTTGATCAGTCATAGCACCTTCTCCATACACTGCACAAATATGTTTTTGTGTTTCAGCTGTACTTTTACCTTTCTTGAAATAATAAAGCACAATTTGCTGAAAATGTTGTTTATTTTCTTCCACCTTCAATATTAAAGTGTCCACACAAAATGCACCAATTTTGATGTTTCTTTTAAATGCACATTGATATGACAGCTATCTCAAGACAGTCTAACAAAATTGTTTCAACTGAATTTGAAGACAGCTAAGTGCTACTAGAGCCATCTTATGGAAAAAAACAAGTGAACTTTATAGCCAGCCCAATATTTACATAATACATATGTATTTTAATATTTCTATATGCTTATATACATTCACATTAGTTTATACTGGTATTAGTTGTATATCTTATTAGTAATTTCAGTTTTTAAAAGTGTTGGTAGGAGAATTTATTTTATTTTTATATTTAAAAATCAATTGATAACCTCAGCAGTGTGCCTTAGTTGTGTATTGTTTGCAAACTGAAAGATGGTGAGTTGAATTCATGTTCATGGCACATGCCTAGGTTTTAATTTCAGGTTTAATCCCAGGTCTGGTTATGTACAAAAGGCAACCAGTGTTTCTCACACTGATATTTCTCTCTCTCTCTCTTTCTCCTTCCCTTCCCTTGTCTTCAAACACTTTCTCCCTCTTCTCTTACTAATGAGAATGAAAAAGTGTCTTTGAGAGAGAATAATAAGAATTAATTTTAGCATATTTGGCCATAAGTAGAATGCATTATATAGGAAAATACTAGTTAAGGAAAAGAGATGCTATGAACTCATTGAATTTATAGGAAGTCATTAACACAGCCAAAGTTCAAGTGCTTCTTATGTGCTAGACAGCAGTCTACCAATTGGTAACCACATCCTAGCAGTATTACGTCCTTGTGAAGGAGACACACACAATTGTTACCATCATTTTACTGATATGGTGTATCTTAACCACAGAAGTCTTAAGTAATCTGCAGCTTATACACTACCAAGTGTTGGAGCCAGTTTTAAGTCTATGCATTCTTGCAAAGAATGTCTATCTCTAACTTGCAAAGAAGCAATATAAAGACAATAATAGGGAATACTGACATCCTTGTTATTGAAACTATAAAAATCTGCTTATATGCACCAAAATCATGAGACCACAAGAGTACTTCCAATTTCAATCCAATTTTACAAACTTTATTATGTTCTCTGCATTGAAAAACTTTGCTCCACTTTATCCTTCTAAGTTCAGTTTCTGAGGGCAGACTGCCCCTCCACATAAATTTAATAAGCGGAGTCTAGCAATAACCTTTATAATCTGTGCAGTTACCTCAGTACTGGATCTCATTTTTGGTATATATTAAATACAGAAGAGATGAAAAAACAAGAATTACACTGTTACCATACCAGTTTGGAAATAACACAGTTGTATGAAAGTGGAGGTCTGAAATGAGGTAACACCAACAACAGCACATAGAAGGAAATGAAGCCTGTGGGTTTGTAAGGCTTGTAATAAAAGTTCACTTTTAAATTTTTATGCCCAAACTGAAAGGGTGTCTGCCTGTGTACCTGTGAAGATAATGGCTTTTCCCCCCACATGAATATTATTCTGACTTCCTGGTCTAAGGGAAATACTGAGTGAATGCACAGTCTTAACTTTCTTATTATACTAACATCATTCTCTTATTTCCCATTTGAGGATGAGCTAGTTAGTGTTATAGAAATTTATTATGTGACAAGCTGTACTTTTTTGTCTTCTGCTGTTAATGGATGGTTTTTCCCATTTTTTCTCTCTCATACATTGTCACACTTTTTCCCTATAATCATGAAACCAATTATTTAATCCTCACCCAACAATTTCTTAATTGATTTTTAGAGAAAGAGGAAGGGAGAGAGAGACAGAGAAACGAATACCTGAACTTGTGCTGGTGTTCTGCTCCGCTGCAATGTGGTCTGAACAGATATGTACCATCTCTTCCAGCAAAAGGTTCTGACCTGCAGAGGACAGCAGCATTGCTTCACTTCATCTGGCTCTTGGAGCATGCCACTGCCTCTACCAAAGGGTCTGTCCTGGAGGCCAACTATGATCTGTACAGTTCCTATGTACAGTTCCAGCTGCCACCTATAGAGAAAGGCCTTGTGAAAACTGACATTCAGATTACTCTGCCAGCTGGGTGCTATGAAAGAGTAGCTCCATGTTCAGTCTTGGCTACAAAACACTTCATAGATGTAGGAGCTGGTGTCCTAGATGAAGAATATAGAGCAAATATTGCTGTTTTACTGTTTAAATTTTGGTAAACAAAAGTTTGAAGTTGAAGGTGACCGAGTTCCACAGTGTATTTGTCAATGGATTTATTATCCAGAAAGAGAATGGGTGACACTAAAAGGGGTTAAGCAGGTTTGGGTTCCACTGGAAAGAACTAAAATTTATGCTAAGAACAGAAAATGAAAAAAAAACTTTTTTCTTAAAACTAAGTTTTTGTTTAGTGTCTTGGTACAATTCAAAAGAGCCTGGTACTGCCATAAAAACAGACACATAGATCAATGGAACAGAAGAGAGAGCCCAGAAATAAACCCAAGTCTCTATGGTCAATTAATATTGGCAAAGGGGGCAGCAACATAAAATGGAGTAAAAATAGCTTCTTTGACAAATGGCCTTGGGAAAACTAGACTGTTATATCCCAAGAAATGAAATCAGACCACCAGTTTACACTATATACAGCAGAATAAGTTCAAAATGGATAAATGAATTGTAAGATGTGAAGACATACAAGTCCTAATAGAAAACATGGGCAGTAAAATTTCAGATAACTCATGTAGCAATATTTTACCAATGTATCTTCTAGGCAAGGGAAATAAATGGAAGAATAAGCAAATGGGACTACATCAAGCTTCTGCACAGCTAAAGAAAGCAAGCAAAATGAAAAGGGAACCAACCATAAGGGAAAATACATTTGCAAATGATACCTCAGACAAGGGTTTGATCTCCAATATATGTAAAGAACTTACATGACTCTACCACATGAAGACAAATGACCCAGTTTGAAAGTGGGCAAAACACCTGAACAGACACTTCAAGCAGGACACACAGAGGATCCAGAGACACATGAAGGGATGCTCAGCATCACTAGCTATCAGAGAGATGCAAATTAAAACCATAATGAGATACCACTTCACACCAGTCAGAATGGCCACCATAAAAAATAAGTGCTGGCAAGGATGTGGAGAAAAGGGAACCCTAGTGTCCTGTTGGTGGAAATGCAGACTGGTGCAGTCACTGTGGAAAACAGTGGGGAGTTTCCTCAGAAAGCTAAAAATGGATCTGCCTTTTGACCCAGCAATTCCACTGCTGGGATTACACCCTAAGAATCCTGAAACACCAATCCGAAAGAACCTATGCAGCCCAATATTCTTAGCAACACAATTTACAAAAGCCAAGTGCTGGAAGCAACCTAGATGCCCATCAGTAAATGAATGGATCAAAAAACTACGGTACATTTACACAATGGAATTCTATGCAGTTGAAAGAAAGATGGAGCTCCTACCCTTTGCAACAGCATGGATGGAACTGGAGAGCATTATGCTAAGTGAAATAAGCCAGGCGGTGAAAGACAAATACCATATATTCTTACCTTTAAGTGGAACACAATCAACAAAACAAGAAAGTAAAATATAACAGACATTGAAATAAAGAACAAACTGACAGTAACAAGAGGGGGCAGGGAGAGGGATAATGGGTGAAAATAGGGCCATCAAATAACATGTATAAAGGACAAAGCCAAATGGTGGTAGGAATGAGGGTAGGAGGCAGAGATGGAGAGGGGGACAAGGTGGGGGGAGGAAAATGGAGACAACTGTACTTGAATAACAATAAAAATGATTTTAAATAAAAAAGATTTTATCAATTACCTCCCACACACACCCCAGCTGGGGATCAAACCAACAACCTAGGTATGTATCGTAACCGGGAATGTATTCCAACCAACTGAGCCACCCAGGCAGGGCAAAAACAACTTTTTATGTGATAATTTTCAAGGTATATAGAACACAAAAAATTTCTAGATACCCTCTTCATATTCAAACTTGTTAATACTTTGGCAAGTCTTTGGCAAAGTATACTTTGGCAATACTTTGTATCACTTATTCTTTATATAATATTTTTTAACTCAGAGAAAGTTATACATACCTATAACTTTTTACATATAACCTATTTACCTAAATATCTTAGGGTGTTTTGTAAGAGCAACAACATTGTCATATAATGCTACAAATTTTATCCAAACCAGGAACTAAGGTCTTTGATGACTCACATTTTTGAAATGTACAGATCGGCTGGAATGGGAATAAAAGATAGAAACTGTACTGAATAATCTAAAATAAAAAATTTAAAAAAAAAAGAAATGTACAGATCACTAATTTTGTATACTGTCCTTCAAATTGGGCTTTCTATGCATTCTTATTGTTATATTCAATTACTTTGCCTACAAAAAGCAGTAACTGCACATAACATCAAATTTACCATCTTTAAGCAAGTGGTGTTAATTATTAAATGAATTCACATTATTGTTCAATCTCCAGAACTTTCCATCCTGCAAAACCAAAACCATATCCCTATTAAATAATGACTTTTTATTTACCCTCTTCAATCCATTGGCAAACAGCATATTACTTTCTGTTTCTGTGAGTTTGAATTCTTTACATACCTCACATAAGCAGATTCATACTGTATTTGTCTTCATCTGACTGTCCTATTTAGTGTAATTTCCTCAAAGTTCATTCATATTGCAGCATTGTCCATAGTGTCAAAATTGAATTTACTTTCTTTTTTCCAGTTTGTATGAATGTAACACATTTTGTTCATGAATGGATAAAGAAATAAGCAACTTTGTTTGTTTCCACTTTTTGGCCATTATAAGTGATGCCACTATGAATATTTGTTTACAACACTTGATGGGAATATATCTGCATGTTCTCAGAAATATAGCTGGGAGAGAAATGTCTGATGATATATTAATTTTCTGTTTAACATTGGGAAACTGCCAAACTATATTCCAAGTTGGGTGAACTATTTTGTATTTCCATAAGTTAGATATGAGGGTTCCAATTTCCTCATATTTTGCCAAAATCTATTATTGTTGGGGTTTTTGTTTTTTTAATTGGATAACCTCATCCAGATGGTCTTAAAGTGGTATCTCAATGTGGTTTTAATTTTCATTTCCCTCATGGTTAATGATGTTAAGTATTTTTTCATATGCTTACTATTTACTACACATTTGAAAATCTTTGGAGAAATAGCTATTCAGAGCCTTCCTTATTTTTTAATTGGATTATTTTTATTTCGATTTTTAAATTGGATTAAACCATTTTTTATTATTGAATGGTAAATGCTGATAATTTACATGCAGGCCTTTTATCTCATATGTAATTCACAAATATTTTCTTTTAATCAGTCCTCCTTTCACTCTACATAATGTCTTTTTTGCACAAAAGATTTTAATTTTGAAGGCATCTAATTTTATTTATTTTTCTTCTTTTTATATGCATTTTTGGTATCATATATAAGAAATTGTGTAACTTAAAATCATGAAGATTTACTACTATGTTTTCTTATAAAAAGTGGTTTTCTTCCTAGTGTATCTCATTAATTTTTCAAGTGTTACATCTTTATTATACAATAAAAGGGAAATGCAGTTTTTCTTACTTGTAGCTATACATTAGAAATAGTTTCTTTTGTAATTTTCTTAAAACTCAGTTTCCTTTCAACAAACAAAAATAGTTCATGCATAATGTCATGTGAGGCAAAGAACTGAGAACTTGATGGAAGGACATTATTTGTGTTTCTAGAAAATGTAATTCCTTTTCAGTATTGTGGGAGTTTTTTGTTTTCTGTCTCTTGTGTTGACGGAGGGCATGTTGATTTAAATCTCAAATGACTGTTTTCTTCATATTTTGGGTTGATGGTTAATGAGGACTGGGTGTTCATTGACAAATTCATGTCTGGTTTATTTTGTAAGGTTTGCTCTTATACTCAAGCTAACTGATTGTTACTGATTATGCTTTATAGCAAAGATAATACTCATTAGTATCAAATGTGATCTATTAACCTATGAATTATATCTACATTAATCTGTAAGTTGTTTTTTTGTCTGTTTGTTTTTTGCAGACAGCACATCTGTAGAAAAATTGTGAACTATTTGTCTGGACCTTGAAAAACTTGAAGAAGCCCGCACCCTGGTGAGAGGCGCCAGACCGGCTTTGGAGAGATCGCTGCCCAGCCAATGGGTCCGGGGCCACTGGGTCTTGCGCGGGCACCCTAACCCAGAGAGAAGGATTTTTGGTAAAGGCCTGCTGCCTACAACTGTGAGCACAGAAAAAGCGCGGGTGTTGTGCGGGATCCCCGGTGACCAGGCCATGAATTCGAGAGAAGTGTGAACCCCTCCAAATCCACAGAGTACATGCCTGGGAACCTGGAACGGGCATGCACACATGCTCTGCAGTGGGCTCCGGAGGGAGTGCTTGGGAGCGTGCAGATCCGGTGCCCAGGGCCCGTCCAGGGGCGTTGGGCCTGAGTGGCTGGACCTGGGGACAGTGCCCCAGAGGCTGACGGAGGTCTGAACAGGAAGGGAAAAAAAGCCAAGACATTCGCCTATAAGTCTGCTACAGCCAGCAAAACCAGGAAAACTGGTTTGGCCAGATTGAAACCAACAAAATGTTTTTTTTGTTTTGTTTTTTTGCTTGATTTTTTTTATAAAGTAACTTTTTATTTTTTAATTCTTATCATTGTTATATCGTTCAATTCCTTATGCTTCTATTTCTTTCTAGTGTTGATCCCTCTCCCTTTCTTTCCCAATTTACCTCTTCCTTCCAGGTTCTGCTTTTTCCCTTTTTTTTTTTGAATCTGCAAGTAATAGCATATCTGTATTATTATTTCATTATTCTTACACTTTTTATTGCAACAGTATTTTAGTATTCCTCTTCTTTCTGTATAGTCTTCTTTGCGTGGCTAGTTATAATGTATCATTTAATAGGTTCCCCCTGTTATCTCATTCATAGTGTATACCTAATTAACTGCCCTTCATTTGTGTTCCATTAGTACACTTCTCAAGGCTCCCTACTTCCTATTCTTGTTATCTAGATTTCATAGATTCTGTCATATGATTGTTGCTCTAAGATTACTGTAAATAATAGCTATTCCATACAATTGTAAATATTACACAACATCCTTCCCAGCCCACTTCTCAGTTTCCTGAATTCTATTATTAGAGTGGTTAACTTTACTCTCTCACACACTACACCTATTTACTACTCTTTACTCTTACCCTACCTCAGAATCTGACCTCCCACAACCCCACTGTTTTCTAGATCCAACTCACAATCCTTTCCTTCCCAACAAGAGTCTTATCTTCTTTCCATCCTTTCTAGTAAGTGGCTACTGGGGTGGAAAATCACAGTTAACATTATACACAGCCAAAGGATCTCCTATCTCATCTCTACTTGCTGCTACTGTAAATGCCATAGCATACCCTCTTGCTGTCTTAAGCCATTTTGCCTTACCCCTCCAACTGATTATAAAAAAGTGTAGGTGGAAGC
>JAPYXV010002627.1:0-12952 GCA_028533065.1 Trachops cirrhosus
GTCTCCTCTGAGCCCCGGCTGTGTGATTCGCTGTAACTTGGGCCGTTGCCGAGAGAGCCTTCGGTCACGGGCTCTGCTGTCCGACGCGTGGGGCCGCGTCCAGGGAGCTCCGGCTGCGCGGGAAGCACCCGGGAGCCGCCCCCGTGTCTGGTGCTCGCGGGAGTCGCCACACCCATGGGCAGGGTGAGGCTGCCCCTCTGAGCACGTGTGCGGACAGGAAGGCAGCTCCGTGGGCGTGAGTGCAGGGCGTGCCCAGGACCACGCGGTGGCTGTGGGCCGTCAGCACGGGCCTGGGGGCGAGCGTGCCCAGGCTGCAGTGCCCTGGGCAACACCGGCCCGCTCGAGGGCCGTGAGGAGGAGGGCCTGGAGGGGCAGGTGGCACACCCGCTCCCGTGGGGGCGGGCGCCGTGCTGGCTGGGTCAGGGAGGCGGTGGCCCTGTCTGGTGGGGCTGGGGCTCTGCGGTGTCCCTGCCTCCCTGTTGAGCCTGGGCGTCCCTGTCTCCAACGGGGACGGCAGCGGGACGGGGCTTGGCCGAGGCGGCGGTGCTGAGTAGACCACACTTGTCACCAAGGGGTGACAGTGGTACGGGGGCTGCTGGGCAGGAAACGGAGATGCCATGGAGGGCCTCTCGTTCAGCAGCAGTGGGCACTTGCTCCCAAGGACCCTGAGGACGGGTCCTCTCCTTGGCCACCAGCCCTGCCCCGGGTTTGCTCCGGCTCCAGCTCCGGCTCCTTTCTGCTCTGAGCCCAGGGCCACCTAGAGCCTGGCAAGGGGAGGCCGAGGCACAGCTGCTCGAAGGTGGGAGGTGGACCCCGAGTGTCCTTCTCCGGGCAGCAGTGCCCGCCTCGCCGCAGGGAGGTGCAGGGAGCCGCTTCGCTGGGGCTGGCGCGCTCACCCAGCCGCACTTCCTGTCTCTAATCTGCTCTCCGCAGACGGCCCAGCTCAGGTATCAGCCGGCAGCAGCCCTGCGTGCCCGCGCCCAGCCTCTGCCGGCTGTCAGTGTGAGCCAGGTGCGTCGTGGGCGGCGTGCCCGAGGGAGACGGGCGCACGGGGCTCCCCGCCAGCTAGACCTCAAGGTCACGAGCCCCTCCCCCTCGCCGGGTGTGGGGCCGTGGGCATGCCCGGCAAGGCGAGGCCGTCCCCGCTGGAGGCCAGCTCCTTCTCTCCTCCGGGAGTGTCAGACGGCAGCCAGGCTTTTGTCTTTGTACATCTCCGTCCAGACACTTGTGACTTTGCCTCTGATTGGGACCGACCCACCTCTGAATGCTGCCGACCATCCGTAACCGCGCCGTCCCTCTCCTGTGACCTCGATCGGCACCGTCGGTTACAGAGGCCACTGGCCACCGACGTCACCTTGTGGGGGTCAGGGTCCCCGCAGGACTCTTTCCCACAGCCGGGCCTCGGGGGCAAGATCCCTCGGGGGCGGAGCTGGGGAGCTGGCCCTGCACCGGGCCTCCCTGCCCAGCGGCCCAGGGGTTGCTGATGGCCCTCCCCTGCACACCTGGGCCCCGGCTCCCGGTGGGGCTGCGCTGTCGCCACCCGCTGGCCTGGCGCGAGGGCCGGTGCAGGTCTCTCCCCACGCGGAGCCTTCGCTGTTTCTCCGTGAGCCGTGTGGCGCGCCCCCACTGCAGCTCCCCGCCGGGTCCCGGTGGCGGGCTCTGCCCCACGTCACCGTCCTGCTCGTGCCGTCCTCCCTGGCACACGGCACACGGTGCCCGTGCCTGCCACTCGTTCAGGGGCTCGGAGTGACGCCCCTTCTCGGAGGTCCCCGCCTGTCCAAGCACGCCTGTCCTTCCCAGGACCCACGCCCTCGCCTGTCCGGCCCTTCTTTGCTCCTGGGCTGCAGCCCTGCCTTGTCATGACGTGAGCTGCCCGGCTCCTCGGGGCAGAGACCTCCCCTTCTCCCCTTGTCACCCGGGACCCCCGGGAGCCAGGCCATAAGCAGGGCCCCCATCGACACTTGGAAGGAGCGTCTGCAGGATGTCAGGGGATCTGCGCTTTTCTCCGGAGAATCCCGTTCACCGTCCCGCGCTGGCCAGGGCTGGCGGCCGGACAGAAGCCAGGGCTGTCCCCGATTTCACTGTCCTGTGGTGCTCCCGCCTCTCCAGCCCTGGCCATGGGGAACGCGACCCAGGCAGCCCTTGTTGGATGTGGGGTCCCCTGCCGGCTGCCCTGTGCCAGCCTCCACGGCGACCTCCCTGGGGCCTTCGTCTCCTGGGGGCTGGCGTCGGCCGCAGAGCTGCAGCCAGAGCCCCCTGGCCGTCCTGGTGAGTGCGGGCGGCCCTCCCAGCGTGGGGTTTGCCAAGCACTTCCTCCTGCTGCGTAAGCAAAGAGCCCTCAAGCAGCTCAGCAAGCACGAACCCTGCCTTTGAAGGTCACTTCTCTCCTAGCAGGCTCTTAAAGGTCAAGAGGAAATGAACTGCCGTAGAGCTGGCATTTCTCAAGTCCAGCGTCAGCTCTCTGAGCCCCCGAGCCTGGGCTGAGGAGCTGGTGGCGTTCGTGAGGGAGGTGCTGTGTGACACGGTGACGGGAGCAGAGGCCTCCTCGCCTCTCAGCTCTCTCCGGAAGCTGCTGGAGGGGAGACTGGGAATGGTTAAGTCTCAGGTCCCCTGCCACGTTGCTGCTCTGGCTCGGGGAGGCTGTGGCGGCGTCCACTGGTGGGTGGCACGTTCGGACGGGACAGCTAGCCAACCTTTGTCACCTGGGTGTCACGTGCGGGGAGAGGTTGCCCCTCCCCCAGGGGCCCTCCCCTCGTGGGACCGGGAGAGACCAGGTCCCCGAGCAGGTGCCGCACCTCAGCTGGCACTGACTTCCTGTGCTCTGGGCGAGGACGGCAGGCCCGGTGGGAAGGGGAACAGGCAGAGCCTCGTCAGCCAGCGGCAGCGAGGCAGCAGGTTGGACGGGCTCGGGGCGCGGGGCTGACCGAGGCGCTGCGTGGCTCGCCCAGGCCGTGGGGACGCTGGCGCCGCCGCATCGCAGCTGCTAACTGGGCTCCCGGAGGCTGCCGCCCGCGTCCACCAGCTTGTCTGCCCTCCGGTCAGGTTCTTCCCTCGCTTGTCCGACGGTGCGGCCCAGTGACCCAGACGGGCCTGGCTCTCCCCAGGGGCGTGCCTGCGGCGCCCACACGCCAGCCCTCTGCCGCGGAGGCCAAGGTCTCCAGAGGGAAGTGACTCTGAGGACGAGGCCTGGAGCCACTGGCACCCTGCGGGGTCATCGTGTCCCAGCCCTGCTGTCCCTGGCCCTTGCGGCTCCTGTCCCCGTCCCCAGTCCTTGGCTCCCCCTGCCAGACTGGGTGGCCTCCGAAGGCGTCAGAAGGAGCGGAGGCGCCGGGCAGCCCTGGGCGGGGCCGTGAGGACCAGCGGCGGTTTGGGGAGAGTCAGACCTGAGTGGAAAGGCACTTCGCTTCCACGTCAGGAGGTGGCGGCAGCTGGGGCGGTGGGGGCGCCACAGGCTCTACGTGCTGGTCCAACGTGCGTCCGGACGCAGCGTCTGAAGGGCTGGCCTGGCCATGCAGCACAGGCGGGCACCGGGGGCGCAGAGGGCAGGGTGCTCAAGACAGGAAGGGCAGCAGCCCAGGTCCCCGGGCGCGGCCTCAACCAGCCCGGCCTCGCTGTGCCTGCCGGGCCTGGGCCTGCATGCGGAGCTCTGGCTGGGGTTTGGCTTCGGGGAGCGAGGGCGGGAGGGCCTGGGCTTGGGGGCTGACTCCCCGGCGGTGTGGCCAGCTGCGCACCTGGCCCGCTGACTCGGGAGCACCTGCTCTGGTGATTGAGCGCATTCTCACCGACATTTCCCCACACACAGTGGGGGCTGCGCCCCTCCCCCACGGCAGCTCTGGGATCGCCCTGGGGGTCCGCTTGAAATGCTGCGAGGAGCAGCTGTTCAGAGTGTGGAAGCTACGGGGGGGCGGGGTCCACGGCCGGGGCGCCCTGCTGTCCGGGGCTCACCCCGCCCTCGCGCCCTTTCTGCGCAGCGCCCGCGAGCTGGACAAGGTGCGGCAGCAGCTGCAGGAGGAGCTGTGCCAGGCCAGCGCCCAGCTGCTGGAGGAGAGGAAGAAGCGCGAGACGCACGAGGCCCTGGCCCGCCGGCTGCAGAGGCGCGTCCTGCTGCTGACCAAGGTAAGGTGGCGGCGGACCGCGGAGGGTGGTGGGCGGCGGGCGGCAGGCAGACGGGTCCTGCTCCTGGCGTTTCCTCTCTGGCACCTTGTCTGCCAGGATCTCCCCCGAACTCTGTGCACGGTTCTCCACGTGGTTCGTCCTCGCCTCGGACGCGCACAGACGTGTGTGGGCCAGCGTGCGCCCTGGCAGCCTGGGCGTTCTGTGCCCCTGCCCCATGACGGCCTGCAGGGGGCGCTGTCCCCGCTGGGGCTGAGCTGCCTCTGGACAGCTCTGCGTCCAGTCTTCCTTCACCGCCGGTGCCCAGGTGGGCGGGGCGGGCGCGCTGCAGCACCAGCCTCGGCTGTGGGCGGGCGCCCGGTGGGCAGTTCGGGACCCGGAGGGCCCAGATGTCTGGCTCGAGCACACGGCTCCGGTGGCAGAGTTTGCTGGCACGTGAGCCTGGGTCTCCGTGAGAGAACTCGCTCAGAACGCTGCCTCGGACGCTGGGGCTTCAGAGGATGGGAACGGGGAAGCCCAACTCTGCCCCCGATGCCGCGGAGGCCAGGGCGGCGTCCCGTGCGGCTCCCTGGGCAGAGGCCCGGCCCGCCTGCCCATGGGGTGCCCCCGTGGGCTCCTACTGTCCCTGTCCGCCTGCGCACCACCGCCCCTGGTGGGAGTCAGGCTCTAGCTGCTCAAGTGCCGCCGGGGGCGCTCCGGGAGTCCTTGCCGTGCCAGGCCATCCTCGCTCGGCCCGGCCAGGGCCTCCCCTCCACACAGACCCGGGCGCAGCCTCTGAAGCTGTGCTCGGCGGGCGGCCTGCAGGGCACACACCTCCGAGACGCGCTGCGCCCTCGCCATCCGGCCCGTGGGGCTGCGCCTCCAGCTCACGGCGTCTTCCCACCGGCGCGGCTGTGGCAGGGGCCTCGCTGTGTGAAGCGCTGTCTCCCCCTTTTATGAGAGCGCCTCCGGCAGGTGCTTCCACTTCACGAGGGGCCCCAGGGCCCCGAGCAGGTGAGGAGAGGTGCTGGGCGCAGAGCCCCCAGTGTGGGTGCCGCGTGCCTCGCCGCCTCTCCGGTCGCCGCCAGGCCTCCCTCACAGGGACATTGGTGGCTGCTGGCATTTTGAATTCTCGGTTTTCCGTTTTGTCGCACGTCTGAGCGTAGTTAAGTGACTCACAGAACCCCTGGGAGGCGGGTGTGTTGGGCAGGGCCATGTCTGCCGTTCCCGGGTGACCGTGCGTGTTAGCCGAGGCGTCACTCACAGCGCGGGGCCCAGGGCCGTGCGACAGGCTCCAGGACGCAGCGCCCCGACCCCGTGGAGTCGCAGGTCGCAGCGCAGGTGCTGGCGCGCGGCCGACGGCTGGCACGAGGCCCCTCCCCTTTGAGAAGAGCAGGCTGTGCCCACATGTCCCCTGCAGGAGGTCGTGGACGCCACCGCTGCTCTGGGCCCCCAGGTCCTCCCCCTTCCACACCCGTCTCCGGAGCCTGTGCGCTTCCTCCCCTTCCCGGAGGCGTTTCTCGTGCGCCTTCTTCTTCAGCGCAGAACGCACTCAGGCAGCACGGAAGGACGTACTCAGACGCGCATCACCAGCACCCTTCGTGGCTGCCCGGCTGGCTCTGTCTCGGCGCTCTGCCCTCCTGCTCCCCTGCTCACTCGCTGAGCCCTGAGTCGGACACCCTCTCCGGCGCCTTCTGGGTCTCACACTGGCAGGTCCGGGAGGCAGGTGCTCTGTGGACGGGGATGCTGCCCACGGGCTTCTGGACGTGGACACCTGTGCCCTCTGCCTGCTCTCCCCTGCGCTGTGCTCACCTCTGCGCCCCAGCGTGCCCAGCTGATGGGGTGCGCCTGGCCTGGGCCCTCGCCTCCTCTCCTGCCGGCCGGGCAGCCCCACTGCGCTGACCTTGCAGCTGCCCCCCGGCCCCGGCTGCTCACGCTGCCCCGTGGGGGGCCATGGTCTCCACACTCCTCACCCTGGTTCAGATTCAGACCCTGCATTCTTCTCACGGAAGACACCCCCCATTTTGCCAGACCCCTCAGAAACCCTGGGGCGGGGTGGTGAGCCGTCCCCCGGCCGGGGCCTCTAGTCAGCGGTTGACTGCCCCGGGCATGGGTGGCTCACCCTGCACGGAGAGGAAGGGTCCTCTCTCGGCTTTAACATTTCGTTTTCAGGCGGTGATAGAGTGTCTTTTCAGCTTACTTTTCTAGTTTGACGTGTCTGTTATCTCCATTTCATTTAAGTTAAAAAAAACACCCCACCTGTGTGTTATGGGAAATTGCCATTTGCAGTTCTTAGAAAGCCAGTGTCCCACGGGGGGCATGGGGCAGCTGGGCCTGGGTCACAGTAGGAAAAAAATTCCAAAGAGCAAAGCAGTTCCAGGGAATACGGTGAAGTCAAACAAAATGCCTTTTATCTCAGCTCCAAGTTTCAGGGTTCAGTGAGAGTCTGTGGCAGTGTGGAGGGCAGGTGCTGGGGCCTGCCTCTGGCCACCGCTGGAGAGGGCCCGAGGAGACCGGCGGGGCTGGAGGAGAAGGTGGCCCGCCGCCCACGGGCCCCCCTCCCGGCCATGGGTTTGGGTGTCGGAAGCTGTGCTCTGCGGGACTCCGGCGACAGCTCTCTGCGCCTCGGTGACTTCCGGGCTCTCTCAGAAGCTGGCCCCTGCCCACACCCCCTTCTCCAGGGCCCTGGGCTGCAGCAGCCTCCCTCCCGGGGGACCCTGAGGTGGGAGGCCCCGGCGGCTCCTCCAGCAGTGGTCCTCATGGGCCCTCTGAGGCACCCCCCTCTCCTTGTGCATGGGGGGGCTCGGGTGGCTCCTGGTGTGTCTGACCCTCAGACACCCTCCGTGCTTGTTCTTGCTCCCCCTGCCTCCCGCGCGTCCCCGAGGGCCGGCAGCCCGTCATGCCCCGGAGCACAGCACGCAGGCAGGTCTCCTCTCGGAGCGTCACCCCGGGCCTTCCCAGCCATGCGGCCCCTGTGACCACTGCGGCACACTCATCGGTGTGTGCAGGCCCGCTGGGAGGCGGGCGTGCGAGGGTGGGCGACAGCGAGATGTTAAGTGCGTGCGTGCGTATGAAGTCACTCATACGAGACGGCGTGAGCGGGATCTCCGCTGTGTTCCCCACACACCCGCGGCATCCTGCACCCTGGGTCCCGGCTCCCTGCCCTCGAAGCGCGGCCCCACCAGGCTGGCCCTTGCGGGTGCGTGGCCCAGCCTGCTGGCCGCCTGCACTGGCTGGCCCGTGAGGTCAGGCTGGACCCCTGTGCCCTTCCCCGGGCTTTGCCTCTCAGATGCCGCTGTCCGCGGGGGACGCCAGCCCGCCCGGAGCCCGGCTCCAGTGGGCTTGGGCGGCGACAGCTCACCACGCCGGGGAGCGCGTCCGTCCGTGGGCCAGCGCTGCGGTCTCGTCTTCACTTACAGTTTTAATGTGCTGCCCGTGGGATTTTCCCCACGTTGAATTTGAGTTTCTGACACGCTGCACGGAAGCCGGGTCTTGTGCAGTGAGCTGCTTGCCGTCCCTCGAGGGGGCCCGGGGTGCGGGCGTCCAGGGCGGAGGGCCCGAGGCCTTCCCTGGAAGAGGCTGCCGTCTCCCGGCGCAGGGCTGGGCCCCGGGAGCGGTGGAGGCACCGGGCGGAGGCACCGGGTGGAGGCGGCCTGGCGGGGGCAGCGCCCGGCCTGGTGGGCCTCTGCACCGGGGCGTGGGTGGCCTTCCCCTGCCGGCGGGTTCGTCCTGCACAGTCGGAGGCTGACCGGCAGGCCCAGGCTGCTCCAGCCGGCACGTGTCCTTGTCCGCGATTGAAAATCCCCTCTCATCGTTGTGGCGGCCTGTTCTCTCGTCAGCTCAATTTCGAAGAAACCCAAATCTTTGAATAACCTTCATCCCGAAAGGAGAGGAAGTCGGCTGCAGGTGAAAATTGATGGTCACACTCGAAGACGCGGCTCCCTGCCAGGCAGCCTCCCGAGCGCTCAGGCTAAAAATAGCCGCAGCCTCCTGCTGCGGTGGAACCGTCGCGGCCGCTCCTGGCGACTCTCCGAGGTCGGGAGAGGCCCGGCCGCCTCTGCCGCTCCCGCCCTTGGCCCGCGGCGGCCCAGCCTGCCGAGGGCCGGGTCAGCGCTTCGGGCGTGCTGGGCAGCGCTCCCCACCCGCCCCTGCCCCCGTGGGGCTGTCCCGGCGTGGCGCCCCCGTGCCGGTGCTGGCACGTGTGGGCGCGTGCGTGCCCGTGGCGTGCGGCCCGCCGGTCTCCGTGCTCGTCTGCTGCGGTAGCTCTCAACAGGGGCCGGCTTTGCCGTCCCTCAGCCGCCCCTGGCCGGCCCTCCGCAGCTCCTGGGCTCCGTCCTAACAGTCCGCATCTCCAGAGCGAGGGACGCCGCGGAGCTGGCCGCTCCCGCACTCGCTCTGCACCAGGCCTCGCCACGCGGTGTGGCTGGCGGGCGCCGTCCCGGCTCGGGTGGCTTCCCAGTGAGCGTGCGTCTCACGCGTGGCCGGGGCCTGGAGCCGGGCCGTCCAGCGGGCAGCAGCGGCTTCCGCCGTTCACCGGCAGCCTGTCATCACCTGTGTTCTTCTGACGATCTCACCCGAAGGCTCTGTCGGAGTTCCCTGCACTAGTGTCTGTGACGGCCCTCTCCGTGGAGGGGGTGTGGGTGCGGGCTGGGCGGAGTGCCCAGGACGGGGGGCGGCTCTGTCTGCGTCCAGCTCCACCCGCTGACGCCTGCCTGCGCCCCCGCCCGGCCCCCGTGCTGGCAGTGGGGTGTCGGAGTGCGTGCGTGTGAGTGCGCACACGAGTGTGTGTGATTGCACACGTGCGCCTGTGTGCACGGTGCGAGTGTTTCCGTTCCGGAAAGCTGGGTTTGTAATGCGCTGGGCCGCTGTTCCCGCGAGGCCCTGGCCCTGGGGCAGCCGTCAGACGGCGGTCGCGCGGGGTGAGCTCACAGACGCTGCACGTGCCCTGGCGTCTGGGTTGCACACTGTCCGTCGTCAGGTGGGAGACAGTCGAGTGGTTTGCGGTCGACATTCCTTTGGTTAACTCTGCCCAGAAAGGTCCGGGCTGCCCCCAGGGCGGCGGGGCAGGGGGTGCGGGGCACTCCTCCAGCCAGAGCCGGCCCAGCACGGTCCCTGGGCTGCAGAGCCTCGCCCCGTGGGCAGACCACTGCTCAGGCGACTGGGTGTCCGTTCTGCCCGGGTCGCTCTGGCTGCGGGCCGAGGCAAGGGGCAAGGGGTCACGTCCAGCTCTGCCCCGTGTCTAGAGAGGGGAGTGTGGGACTGAGATTTGCCCTCAACGCCTGGGGCCTGGAGGGAGAGCTCGGCCAGAGGCCCTCGGCCCTGTGGACGGGCACAGCAGAGAGGAGCTGGGAGGAGCTGGGGGCCTGCAGTGGAGCCGGGCCCTGTCCTCTACTGAGTCTCTGCGTCTCACCTTCTCCATCTGCACAATGGGTCCAGGGGAGGCCGCTGGGAGGTGGCACATGGGACTGACCAGGCTTTGTGCCCAGCAGACGCCTGGCTTCCCAGGAATTCAGGTGCAACTGGCTGCCCTGTCCACCGTGTGCTTATGGAATCGGTGACAGGTGACAGCTGGTCCCCAAAGGGGCCCTGTGCTCTCTGGCCCAGGGCTGGTGTTGGCTCCTGCTCCTCGCCTGACGGAGGCATCGCAGTGTCACGCTCTGTGCAGTCAGAACTGGCTGGGAGGCACGTGTGTGCCGTGGGGCTGGTTTGCCCCTGCTGTGCCGCCCTCCCCGCCCAGGGACGTGGCTCCGACAGGGTGCCCAGCCCGCACTCGTGCCCCTGCCCTGCGGGGGCCTGGTCTCTGGAGAAGTGGGAGAGCTAGGACGGCTCCCGACTGGCCCATCTCGGTCCTTTCCGTTCGTCTCCCCCGGAAGTGTGAAGTGCCCTTCACCCCGTCCACAGGCTTCACTCCTCCCTGCCCTCCAGCGCCCAGCCGGGGGGGACGGCGGCTCAGCCAGCACGCGCCTGGTGTGCAGGCCTCTGAGGAGGAGGAGAGGGGGCCACGCCGTGAGGACCGCCGCCGAGGCTCCACGGCGCCCCGGTGGTTGGACTGCAGGCCACGGCTTCCACCTGACTCACACCTGCTTCGCAGGTGGGGAAACCGAGGCTGGAGAGGGCGAGGGGCCTCTCGGAGGGGGGAGCTGGCTTGTCTCTGCGCACCCAGCTCTCCTTCCTCTGTGTCCGTGTGATCAGCTGGACTGTGCTGGACACAGCCGGGCGGCTCCAGCAGCCACCCGTGGCCTGCAGCCCCACCGCCGTGCCGACACACACTGCGGGGACCTCTGGGGGGTGTCGCGTCCCCCCGCCGTGCTGGCAGCCCAGCCCCTCGCGTGAGCATCGGGCTGGGACCCAGCGCTCCGAGGCGACACCCACGCTGCTGGTGGGGAGCTCGGGGCTGGGGAGCGCGTCCCACGAGCAGCACAGACGGCGTGGAGTGTGTGACCGGCAGTGCGAGAGCCAAGGGAGACCGCTCCAGGAAATCTCAGTTGATCCCCCGCCCCCGCACTAGGTGTTGCCGAGCTTTCTGTCAGGAGGAGGGAATCGTAAGAACACAGCTCGCTGGGGAGAGGTGCCGAGCTCGTCCCCGCGGCTCTGGCTCTGCGTGGGCGGGAGCGGGCGGCGGGCAGTGGCACCGGAAGCCAGGCGGCCCGGGGCCTCCAGCGACTCACGGCTGCGCCTGCAGGAGGCCCAGCCGGCAGTCGCGGAGCTGGCCGGCCCTGCGCTGTGAGGGCCGCCCGACGCTGGCCGCCCTGCAGGGGGACGCCCCGGCCGTTCCAGACGAGACCCCTGGCGGTCAGGCGGCCGTGCCCCCTTGCAGGGCTGCTCTGCGCCTGGCAGCGGACAGCGGCCCGCCGGTGGTCACAGGCGCTCCGTCGTGAGGCGGGTGGGGACGGAGGGACGAGAAGCGCGGAGCAGCGGACGAGAGGGTGGTCGCGGGAGACGGGCAGGGGCGAGGTCCGGGTCTGGGGGGCCACGCACCAGCCCCTCGGGGAAGGCCCCGCCTCGCGCTCCCTGCGGGCGCGCTCAGAGCAGACTTTCAGAGGGCGAGGCTGCCCGTCCGCCACACACTGGCCCCTCCATGACCATTCTGGACACGCATGTTCAGGCATGTTCACGGGGTCGCGGAGGTGGGAGCAGGTGCTGTGCGTGCTCTGAATGAGCCTCATCTCCTTGGAGGAAGCTGAGCCGGAAGTGCGTTGGGAACAGTGTTCAAGTTCTGCGCGGAGGTCAATAGCACTGTGCCGCTAAAGCTGCCCTCCGACCCCTCGCCGGCGCCCGTACTGGCCTCCCGCCCAGCTACGGGGAGTCTCGGGGCCCCGAGGGCCCGGGACCTTGTGCCAGCAGAGGCTCCCCCTCCTCCTGGCGTGGAGCTGCATTGCCGGGCCCTCCTGTGCGTGGAGGGCAGGCTGGGTGGGCCCTGCGAGCTGCTTCCTCTTTGCCGCAGGGGAGTGCGTCCCGGCGGGGGCTTCCCTGGGCGCGCGTCTGGCCGCTCAGCGATGCGCTGCTACACTTGCTTCAGGGGAAAGGAAGCAAACTTCCCCACGAGTGGGACCAGTCACTAAAAGGTCGTCATCCAACTGGACCAGCACGCTCAGTGACAAAGCAGCCTCTCTGACAGGTGCGAACGCACACTCTCGGTTTCTCGCTGTCCTCCCTGCCGGCCGCAGCGGCCGCGGGTGCGCGGGAGGGGGCGAGGCGGCGTGCGGGGCTCATGGTCCACAAAGGCACCGGTTGCGGCTTGTTTGTGAGAGGAAGCCCCTCCCCTGCCCTCGCCTGGTAACTCGGTAACCGGCTCAGAACCATAAAAGTCAATGGGATGATGGAGGGTTTCAATAAAATCATGACACTCAATAAACTTCCCATGGAAACAAGTTTTCCAAGGATATGTGACCAGTTCCACTTGGATTTGTAACTTTAATCTCTCACTTATTGGATTTTTTGTCGTCAACTAATTACGAGGTCCGTGCCGGGTGATGCTGAGTCACAGGCCTGCGAGGGAGGGTGCGTGGTGGCCGCTGGCAGCAGGTCAGTAGGCGCCAGCTCTGGAGGAGGCTGTGGGGTCTGTGGGCCCCCCGACCCCCTCCTGCCCCACCTGGGGAGGGGGGCTGGGCGCTGGGGGCAGCACCTGCACGCAGAGTAGCGGAGCAGTGGTGGGTCCCGGGGGTGGGGGCACCAGCTGAGAGACCACCGAGCTGAAGGGGAACTCGGCCCCACACCTCGGGGGTGGGGTCTGTGAGTGCCTGTGAGCCAGTGCCGGGGCTGGCCGTCCCTGTATCCCACCTGGCCCCTGCCGCCGGGCCTGGGCCAGCCTCCCCAGCAGTCGCCCACCCCGAAACTCGGGTGCGGCGGGGGTGCACCCGTCAGTGTGGATGAGACGGCCCCGCAGTCGGCCGGTCGTGGCGGGCCTCACCTGAGGGCAGCGCTCCGCTGCGTCGCTGTGGCGGCGTGGGCCGTGCAGCTGTCCTTGGAGACGAGCGGACGGCCCCCCTGACAGTCAGGGAGCCGAGGCTCGGGATGGGCACTGGCCCGGCAGGCCCTGAGCCCCCCCCCCCACCGGGCTGTGCCGGCCCCGGGCGGAGACTGGGCAGCCCCGACCGCGGCCCGAGGGAGGCGTGTGCCGTGAGCCCCCCGGGAGCAGTGGGGCTCGCAGGGCCGGCGCCCGCTCCACGGGGCCGAGACCCTGCAGGGAGCTCGGCAGACGGACGGGGCTGCTGGTCTCTCGGCCCATCTGGACACCTGCTGCTTCCCTGCTCCAGTGGCTCTCTCCTTCCTGGGGACCTGGCTCTGATGTCACTGGGTCAAGGTCAGGGGTCACAGGAGGCCAGGTGCTGCAACTGCGGCCCCGCCCGGCCCCGCCCGG
>JAPYXV010002628.1:0-12951 GCA_028533065.1 Trachops cirrhosus
AGTTCATGTCCATGTGTCATACATATAAGTTCTTTGGCTTCTACATGTCCTATACTATTCTTAACCTCCCCCTGTCTATTTTCTACCTACCATTTATGCTACTTATTCTCTGTACCTTTTCTCCCTCTCTCCCCCTCCAAATCCTCCACCTATAACCTCCCATGTGATCTCCATTTCTGTGATTCTGTTCCTGTTCTAGTTGTTTGCTTAGTTTGTTTTTGTTTTTAGGTTTGGTTGTTAATAACTGTCAGTTTGTTGTCATTTTACTGTTCATATTTTTTATCTTCTTTTTCTTAGATAAGTCCCTTTAACATTTCATATAACAAGGGCTTGGTGGTGATGAACTCCTTTAACTTGACCTTATCTGGGAAGCACTTATCTGCCCTTCCATTCTAAATGAAAGCTTTGCTGGATAGATAACCTTGGATGTAGGTCCTTGCCTTTCATGACTTGGAATACTTCTTTCCAGTCCCTTCTTGCCTGCAAGGTTTCTTTTGAGAAATCAGCTGATAGTCTTATGGGAATGCCTTTGTAGGTAACTGTCTCTTTTTCTCTTGCTGCTTTTAAGATTCTCTCCTTATCTTTAATCTTGGGTAATGTAATTATGATATGCCCTGGTGTGCTCCTCCTTGGGTCCAACTTCTTTGGGACTCTCTGGGTTTCCTGGACTTCCTGGAAGTCTATTTCCTTTGCCAGATTCGGGAAATTCTGCTTCATTATTTTTTCAAACAACTTTTCAATTTCTTGCTCTTCTTCTTCCCCTTCTGGCACCCCTATGATTCAGATGTTGGAATGTTTAAGGTTGTCCTGGAGGTTCCTACGCCTCTCCTCATTTTTTTGAATTCTTGTGTCTTCATTCTGTTCTGGTTGAATGTTTCTTTCTTCCTTTTGCTCCAAAGTGTCGATTTGAGTCCCAGTTTCCTTCCCATAACTGTTGGTTCCCTGTATAGTATGCTTTATTTCACTTTGAATAGCCTTCACTTTTTCCTCTATTTTTCAGCCACACTCAATCATTTCTGTGAGCATCCTGATTACCAGTGTTTTGAACTGTGCCTCTGATAGGTTGGCTATCTCTTCATTGCTTAGTTATAGTTATATTTTTTCTGGAGCTTTGATCTGTTCTTTCATTTGGGCCTTTTTTTTTTCTTTTTTTTGGTCTTGGCAGTCCTGTTATGTAGTAAAGGGCAGAGCCTTAGGAATTCACCAGGGCCGGGCAACTTACTTGCTGCATTGTGGTGCTGTGTGTCAGGGAGGGGTCCGAGAGGAAACAGTGCCATCTGTTCAGCTCTCTGCTGGCTTTCAATCACTTCCATAGCTACCCACATGCAAATTGGTCTTTGTGGTGCTGATTCCCAGGTGGGTGGATTTGTGCACATTCTGGGACCCTGTGGGTCTCTCCAAAGAACTCTCCTGTGAGGCTGGGAGTTTCCCCTGCCGCCTCATCCTCCACAGGTTTTTTCAGTCAGAGATTTGATGCTTTATCTCCCTGCACTGGAACCCTGGGTTATGCAGTCTTTCTCACTCCCCAGTTGTTCCTCCCAGTTTTCTGCACACAAATGTGGGACTGCCTGGTCTGCCAACCACCATCTTGCCACAAGTTCTCTCCACCCCAGCTGCCTGTCTCTGCCCCTCCTACTGGTCTGGGTGAATTTTTCTTCTTTAATTCCTTGGTTGTCAGATGTCCATACAGTTTGATTTTATGTCAGTTTTGTTTTTTGTTTTTAAATTTGTTGTTATCCTTCTCTTGGTTGCTCAAGGAGGCACAGTGTATCTACCTATGCCTCCATCTTGGCCAGAAGTTTCCTTCTCCTTAAACAGAATCTCAGGGATCATAAAACTCCATGGGATATAGAGGAAAGGAAATGAGCTGAGTTGCATTTAAAAGAGTAAAATTACTATTTAAAGTAATCTTGGCAGTAAAGTCCCAAAATAATGAAATTTGGTATTATTGTATTACAATTTCACATTTTCTATATCTCCCCAAGAGTTCTGGTTATAATCTTGATTTTTCATACAAGCTGATTTGATGACATTGGTTGGAGAGGAAGAGACCAGGTGTAGCACCTGCCTTTCTCACCTTTCTTCTACCAATTTCTCAACAAAGGCCTGGTTTGTGCAACATGCCCTATACTTTCATATTTGGGAGATTTACGTCTAATACCCCCTTTTCTCCTTGTTACCTGCTAAATCCCTACTCATCCCTTGATCTTCTGTTTCCTCTTACTTAACTCTTTTGATGGAATTAGTGACTCTTGTCTGTGCTTCCATTTATTTCATATGTTCATATGTTTATTACCCTGTGTTTACATTGCATTGTGATTGTGGTTTCAATTAAAACTTCTTTAGATCTTGCATGGTTTAAAATGAATTTTTTCACCACAGATCCTTGAATCTCATTTCTTCATTATGTATTCAGTTTTTCTTTTCTGGATGTACATTCTTTAGTAATTCTTTCAAGTACAAGCCTATAATGATAATTCTTGTGGACTTATTTTTGTTTTCATACTTGAAAAATACTTTAGCTAGGTGGAGATTGTCTTTCCTTAGGATTTCTGACACCATAAGGATATTATAAATTAAGACTTTATACCCATGGTTGGTACAGCCTGGGAACTTTTATTCATCATGAGAGATACTTCCCATCATACCATACCAAATTCTAGAGCCAACAGCAGAAATAACCTGTCCTGTTGCTTCTCTGACTGACTGATCTCCATTTCTGCAGTGGGCACTGAAATGACCTCTAAGTCCCCATACCACAAGTAATTTAGCAATCAACATCCTCATAAATGTCCTCTTTGGTAGAGAGTTTCTTGTCTTCCCATGTACACAAAGGACATTTTTGACAGGAGTCTGGCTTTATGTAGGGTTCTTTGTCCCAACTCCCATTCATTCCTCCCCTTCTTATCAGGGATGTCCAGGCTTAGTACACACTATAGTCAGCTGGCGACTTTATCAATGTGACCATAAGCTCTTCTTTCAAATTTGGCTATACATTTTTCAAAAAATATAGTTATATTTTCACAGCATTTATAAATGCATGCCATTGGAGTTGGGGTGGAATCCAGCTCAGTTGGTGTGTTCCCAGGACTGAAAACACGGTATGGGATATGTGTCATTCTGCTATGTGCACATTTCAGGCAGATAACATATCTTAACCATATTTTATTTCTTAAATTTATTTCTTAATTATAGTTGACATACAATATTACATTAGTTCCAGGTGTATAACATAGTGATTAAACATTTATGGAACTTACAAAGTGATTACCTTGATAAGTCTAACAACCATCTGACAACCATACACAGTTGTTATGATGTCATCGACTATAGCACAGTTGGCAGCATGTCAGTCTCATAATCTGAAGGTCCTAAGTCATATTTTATTTTGAATTAAGTGCAGTCTATGTCCATAAATGTTTGTGAAAGGAATAAATGAGGACATGGTACCAGGTAAGACCTGAGGGGAGTTATCACTAGTATTAGAGTGAATCTCTTGGTCTGTTCATTTGTCAAATGAAGGTCTTGAATTACAGCTAGACACTCTAAATGTCTCTTGTGCCTCTGACATCCTGCGATTCTAAGAAATACTAAGGTTCTCTCCTATGAAAGAAATAGTAGGCTCAAGTTGCCTATGCACAAGTTATAACTGTGGCAATATTATAAGCTGTTATGGCCCATAGTGAAAACACCAAACACCTCGCTGCCTGTTTTTATGTCCTCCCTAACTGTGACTCATACCTTCTCATGTACATGTTGAACATATTGAAAACAATGTTTTGCTTATCTAGAGAATAAATATTCCAAGGAGGTTTTGTTTCATCTTTCAGATGGAAGGTCAATTTCCCTTTAAAATCACAGCCTCTATTTCAGAAGGTTGTACTGGATGGTACTTAAAAAAGGAATTGCAGCTGATTAAATTTAGGGTGTTGAACAAATGCCAGTACAAGAATATGCTTTGGCACTAGGCCTATGACATTTTTATTTGATTCTAAATTGGATAAATTTTAATTCACTAAATTGGATAAATTTTTTGCTTTCTGCATTTTTTTTCTTCTGAGACAGGCAAGCAATTATTGGTATTTATTCTGTCTTTCACTAAAGCTAAATTATGACATACTATATACATACTATTCCCTTATCAAATAATAATTTGTACTTATTATTACACAGATCCAACTCTACTTTAAAACTTATCAATCATATCTAATAAAAATACTGGCAAAACTGTGCCCTAAAAATAATACAAGAAAATAATTATACTATAAGCCTTTTTCCCCTAGTTAATATGGCCTTATATTTCATGTTGTAATGTGAGTAACTTTTGAAGCCCTGGATCTTAATTTCCTATACTTTTTTCACTTTTTTATCAGTTTTTATGCTATTTTTCTTTTTAGTATTCAGTATATGCTTCCTGGGAGGCAATGTTAATTTTTAAAAAATAAAAGAAAGAAAGAAACAGCCCTATTACATTTTAGTTAAGACTGTAGGGAGAAATTTAGAAATCAGCCACAAAAGGATATTGTTTGAAGTCTTGGTATGGATAAGTCCATGAAGTGGGAAGAAGAGAAGGCCAAGGCAGGACCCAGAACAACACCTGTCCGAGAACAGAAGTGTCCACAGAGATGGCTGGGGTGCTCTCTTTTGTGTGTATATGAACTCAGTTTCTGTAGTTCCTTTACAGAGGATATGAGTCTTACATGCTTCTTTTAGGTCTCATACAACTCTCCATGGTGAGGAGCACCTGGTGAATGCTTCTTATTCTGCTGTTTATTCACTAATAGCTGTCAGTTGCTCTTCATGAGCCAGTCTCACCCTTATGTCAGGGGTGTGTGTGGGTAAGAGGTAGAAATAGGAAACAAGATTGTAACCCAATAAATAACTACTATAATATCTGCAGCACTAAGTGCTCCAAAGAAAATAAAACAAGGAATAGGCTAGGAAGGTGCTCCAGGGTAGGGCTGGGGGGTGGGGCTTTACTAAGTATGGCCAGGTTACCCCCCAGGGAGGAAGTGATGTCGGAGCTGAGATGGAGCAGCCATATGAGTTACTGAAGAGAAAGCATTCCAGAGAGAAACCAAGAGCCAAGGACCTGAAGCAAGAACAAAGTCAGGTGGCCGAGGGGTAGGAAGAAGATCAGTGTGGCTGGAACCTAATGACAGGGAAAAGTCACAGGGGTAAGCAAGATTTTGGCCCCTTTGGCCATGAAAGTTATTTGAATTTCTTCTGCTAGTGATAGTCTTGTAGGCTGACCCATAGGATCCTTCTCAATTTGTGTGTCCCCTGCTGTGGCCCCCGCCAGCATCATCCAGCTCCTTGTCCTTATTAACAGGGTCTGAAGAAACTCACAATGCAGGCAAAAGTCAGGCAACATTGTGCTAGCACAGCTTTAGCTTTTACCTTCTCAATTAAATGTGCAAATTGGGGTCCCTATTCGGCTCCCATCCAGAGAGATCTGGTGCCAACTACCCACCCCACCTTGAGAAAGAAACTAAGCAAGTCCTTGGCAAAGCTGGAGTGAAGAAAGCAAGAAAACTGCAGTTGTAAAATAAATGTACAATAAGGAATTTCCTATCCTAAAAATACGTGCTGCGTTCATTAGCAGGGAAGGAATGAGGGAGAGAATGGATATGACCATATTTAGGCCATGCGTATTCCTAGATGCCCAGAGGTTAAGGGCAATGTCCTCCGCAGACTGCCCTCACTTCAGACACCAGCCACAATTTTGGGGTTCCCAGGGCCACTCTAGTTCTGACCAACTGACTATAAACTCAGGCATTCTCACTATCCTCTTAGGTTTGATAATTCACCAGAAAGACTCACTGAACTCACTGGAAGTACTGTGATTCTGATTCCAGTTTTATTAAATCAGAAAGATACAAATTTGAAGAGACACATAGGTGAAGTCTGGGAGGATTCCAAATTTGAAACTCCCATTGTCCTCAGGGATGCATTTACCCTCTTAGCATATTGATGTGTGACAATATGCAGAGAAATGCTAACTAGGGAAGCTCAACTCAGCTTCACTGTCCAAAGTTTTTTATGGGTTTTGTTAAGTAAGCATGAGTGCTGGGAATCACAGGCCAGGAAGTTGAACTCAATCTCCAGCCCCCTTCTTAACTCCCCAGAGTTAGATCTGATGCCACCTGGCTCAAAGCCTCAACCCCCTAATCAGATGGTTCGTCTTTTTGGTATAGTCAGCCCCCATCCCGAGCCTTCAAATTCTTTATTACATGCTCAAACTCCTCAAACCAGCTTTGTAACCAATTGCTTATTCTGTGTACAGTCTTGTGTAAAACTGAGATTACAGTACTTTAGTAAGGAAGAAGCAGTTCTCATTGCTTGAATTTCTGTAGCAAACTGGAGCTGTGGAATTTCAGGCATCGTTCGTTGTACAGATGTTACAGATTTGTGTTGCCCACCTCCAGGCATCACACACCCTTCCAGGCAGCATTTCTGTTTGCTGCTTACCTCACTGACAGGTGTCACGATTCTACTCTCTCCTCTCTCTTTCTCCTCTACCAAGTACATATTTGTCTACACTTGGCAAGTGTTAACTGGGCAAGTGACATAAATATTATGAAAAATAGTGGGGCAAAAAAAGCTTGTTCTTTTGTCCAATTGAGAGTGGTCATTAATAAAACTTCAATGTCCTTAACATTTAGAATCTGAGGCTGCTGTCAACTTTTCAAAATTTCCTCTGTCTACTAACATAAAAAGCACCAAAAGAAGAAAACAAACTGGGTGATTCAATGGGAAGGTGATGTAAATAACTTCTTGTCTGACCACATAATAGGCTTGGAGATGGATGTCCTCATGTGCTGGTTTTCCAGATGACCTTGAACAGTGCACAGAAAGTCTGCCTTCTTCATTTCTCGACATGTGTGACAGCTGTGAAGTGTGGCCTCAAAATCATTACACTGCTCTCTGAAGGAGCTGCAATATATCTTTGGATGATTGCTGGGCCTGCACTGACCTGAAGAGCTCTGTGGGAGATGATGGCTGTGTGACAGCTGACTTCTGAAAAAAAAGTCACAAAATTGAATCACCCAGATGTTTCCAAGCATTGTGTAGACTCACCATCCAGAAAACGGAATTGTCTTGTAGCTGAAATTTATTATCTTGGAGCCTCAGTTTGATGCCCCTTTTCCCACCATTCCAGTCCATTCCAAGGGAAGCTTGATTTGATCACAATTCCAGGGAAAACCTGATATTTTTACTGTGTTAGTGGTATGTGTTTAAAAGGTTACCTGGGATTTGTTTAAATCAGGTATGGTAAGACATGCAGACACAGAAATGCTTGTTGTGAAAGAGCAGTTTTTTTTTATACTCACAGATCCCTAGAAGCAGGAGGTATAGCATAGCATGCGGGACCATAGGAGGAAGCAACAGGGTAAGTCAGGAGGCAAAGGGCCTGGGCAGAAGTATGATCAAGAGTCTTTATTGTGATTTCTACAGGAAGGACTAGATGACTCAGGATAAGCAGGCTTAGAATGGCTGCTTTGAATAATTTCAGCTGACTCTTAAGAATAGAGGCTGCTCTTGAGTTGTCTGGGCCCTGGCCCTGCAGTGATGAGAGAGGAAGAGTGATCCAGAATGTGAACCTGGATAATGAGGTGGCTGCTGGTGTGCTCCTTGGATTGGTTACTTTGTATGTGAAGGTACACTCTTAGACAAGTTGTTTGCTGCTTCTAGGAATAAGCCAGCCCTGGGAGGGACAGCCCTCCAAGGTAAGGAAGACCTGAAAGTCCAAAGTCAAAGCATCAGACACAGAAACTAGAAAATTCAGTAGACTGGATGGGTATAAGATTCTACATTTCTAACCATTTCACAAGTTTTGTTAATACTGCTCTTCCCTGAACCACATTTTCAATGGTAAAACTCTACTATGCACCTTGGGACTGTACTCAGTGTCTCACAATAGAGAATGGTCAACAAATGCTACTGACTAAATAAATGGAATTTAGTTGCCTTAAGTTTAACAGCATAAATGGGTTGATTCTCTAAAACACACTTCTTAATCATTATTAATGCATCTACCTTCCTGTTTTGTAAAAAAAACAAAAAAAAAACTAATTTATTTTCTGGATTAGAGATTATTTAAGTTCTTATTTATAAATAAAATCCTTTGAATATGCAAGTCCAAAGACTTTGAAACCACAGTAAGAAATTTAAACTTATTTTTGGAAAAATATAGAAATTATTTTTAAAAGTAAAGGAAATGATCTTGACAATTGTCAGCCAACTATAATATTCTCATTCTTAGTATGAAGCTCAGACCTAGATGCTACACTTTTTATTTTAGAAAGCAATTGAAATTATATATTGCAACATTCATCTAAAGCAATTGCAATTTTTCTTCTGTTCAGGAACAATCTGGTACTTGCTTCTTCAAAGCTGTTATTTACATATCAACAACTTTGTTCAGCTCCCCTTCCTTTGGTCAAGTGTGAAATTACAATGAAAAGTAGAGAACAGGGTGGCACCTATAAATAATAAGATTTAAAACATTAAGGAAAAGAGTAAACAGAATATTAGAACAAATAAGCAATGCTGATTAATAGTACACATGGATTGTCTTAATTTAAAATGAATTGAGTTATGCTATTTCTGTTTTAAAGACCTATAGACCTTCTAGGGGATGACTGAGCTTTGAGGGGTAGCTTCTAAGCTGAAATAAATAATATATACATATTTCAGTCCTACTGAATTTATGCACTAACAGGCTCACTTTGGTTTATTTTAGAAATTAGAAGCTAAATAAATATAATACAAAGTTTTATTATAATGGCTTATTATGATGTGTAAAGTGAGGGGCAACCACACATTGATGTTTCTCTCCCTCTCTTTCTCCTTCCTTTCCCCTCTCTCTAAATAAATAAATAAAATCTTTAAAAAAGGAAACGATGACTGCATTTTTATGGATGCTGTAGGTAATATTATTCTCCTCGACCCCATCCCAGTAAACGAGCCCAAAACTATTTTAAGTATAAATAGAAATACTTAGAATCCAACCTATTATTTGTTTCCTGGAACTATTTAGACACGGGAAGTAACATTTTAAACCTTAAAACCATGATATAACTTACCATATTTTTCTGACTATAAGATGCACTTTTTCCTCCCCAAATTTGGGAGGAAAATGGGGGTGGGTCTTATAGTCCGAATGTAGCTTACATGGCTGTGGTGGGGGTGGTGCAGTGGTTGAGCGGGATCACAGGTTATTAAATATTTACCATATTTTTTGCTTCAAATTTTTTTTCCTATTTCCCCTTCTAAAACCTAGGTGTGTCTTATGGTTGGTCTGATGCATCTTATAGTCCTAAAAATACAGTAAAAAGATTTTTCTAATATGTATACATACAAAAAGGTATATGTGCATTAAAAAATCTTAATATATGTGTACATATATAATGTACATATATATGTACATTAAAAATCATAATAAATTAACTCACCACCCAATATGAGGTCTAGAATATTAGCAATACTATATTAGCAATTAATATCTATGTGTTCATTCCCTGCCTACCCACATTCACAGGTGTCCACTATGGTGAATTTTGTGTTCATCAATGGCTTTTTCATCTATAGCCACATCTCTAAACCACACACTGCTTACTATGCTTGTTTTGAGCTTTATAAAAGTTACACCAGCTCTAACCAGTGTGGCTCACTTGGTTGGGCATCATCCCACAAGGCAAAGGATGGCCAGTTCACTTCCTATCCAGGGCACATGCATGGGTTTTGGGTTTATTCCTGGGTTGGGGTGCATGCAGGAGGCAACTGATAGATATTTCTCTTTCACATCAATGTTTCTCTCTCACATTGATATTTCTCTCCCTCTCTTTCTCCCTCCCTTCCCCTCTCTCTAAAACTGAATAAATAAAATCTTTTAAAAAGTGACATTATATTGTACATAGCCTTCTGCAACTTGCTTTTTCTTCTTCAACATTATGAATCTAATATTCATCCATCTTGTGGAATGGAGCTGAACTCCATTCATTTTTCTCTGTTGTGTAGTATTCCCTTGTGTAAATATACCATAATGTATTTATCTGTTCTTCAAGCAGTGGACATTTGTGTTGTCTTAAGTCAGTTATCTTATATCCTGGCACAAGTGTATTAGAGTTTCTTTCCTATATCCAGGAGTGGAATTCCTGGCTCATAAGGCAGGCTTATGCTTACTTGCACAAGCGAATTTCAATTGTTTTCCAAAGTAGCTACACCTTCTCCATCAGCAGTGTGTCCCATTGACTTTTGCATGTCACTCAGAGATCTAAGGAATAATCAGTGTTAGCATCATCACTGAACTAATTTGAAATACTTATTACTGAGTTAATCATTTATTTTTTCTAATGTACCAGGCCCTTAGTCATTAGTTCTATAATTAGTTCCAGCAACAGTTTATGCTTCTTATTTCCTGAATAAATTTACATTTACTGTCCCATATATTGCCCTACACATGGTGCATTGGTTGGAAGGGGCATTCATGAGCCAACTGAACCAAAATTAGGCAAAGAAACCTAGAAGAGAAAGTTCATGTGTGGTCACGTTATTAAGACCTGAAGTCCCTCCTGAAACCTGGAAAAATTCTTCTAGAAGAGGCTCAGTGAGACCACTTAATGATAGTAAATCACATCATGATTGATTTTTTCCTTTTGTGGGCACCTAAGTCTATGCAATTCCTAAATGAAATTTTTTCAATATCCAAATATAAACCAAAAAGTGTATAATCTTATGCTAGCAGGGTTTTCATGAGGTTATTATCAGCTGATAATTCAGAGTCTATAAAAATATGGCAATTGGTTTCTCAAAGGAGTTTGATCCAGATGTTTTAATACTTTTGGGAGAGTTTTATATCCACTGAATTGTGAAAAATATTCCCAGCTATATTTAGGGGTGTCTGCACTGAATTTTGAGTGACACCATATCAGTATACGGGTGTATAGTGGTTAGTTACCTCAGTTCAATATTGGTGTTAAAAGTGTGTGCCTGCCTGTGGATCAGGGACAGGTATTATTTAAAATAAAATAAAGATAAAGAGAAGAATGGACATGTAACTACTGCAACTATTCCCTGGGAAAGTGGCATTATAATATAAGATAAAACAAGCTTGTTTAAATTATTTGAATAATATGAACTGCTACAGTATCTAGACTAATTACAGACTGATCTGGACAGGAATTAAAATTTAAAATTTCAGACTTCTGGCCAAGATGGAGGCATATGTGGATAAACTTTGCATCCTTGCACAACCCCAAAAGGACAACAACAAATTTAAAAACAAAAAATAACCAGAACTGCCAGGAAATCAAACTGAATGGAAATCCAACAACCAAGGAGTTAAAGAAGAAACATGCATTCAGACTTGTAGAAAGGGTGAAGACAGGTAGCCAGGGTGAAGAGGAGGCACAGCAAGGCGGCAGCTGGAGGACCCAGAGGTCTCATATTTCTGTGCAGATAAACTGGGAGGAAAAACTGGAGAGTGAGACAGACCATGCAACCCAGGGTTCCAGCATGGGAAAAGAAAGCCTCAAAACTTCTAGCTGTAAAACCTGTGGGGATTGCAGCAGTGGGAGAAATTCCCAGCCTCACAGGAGTGTTCCTAGGAGAAACCCACAGGGTCCTAGAACATTCCTGTAGGATCCCATAGAACACCCCCACTACATACAGCATCACAACGCAGGAATGTGGGTCACCCCACCCTGGTGAACACCTAAAGCTTATATATATAAGATATATATATATATATATATATATATATATATATAACCCCTTATATATAACAGGCACCCCGCGGAGAGAAAAAAAATGGTCCAAATGAAAGAACAGATCAAAGCTCCAGAAAAAATATAACTATAACTAAGCAATGAAGAGATAGCCAACCTATCAGAGGCACAGTTCAAAACACTGGTAATCAGGATGCTCACAGAAATGATTGAGTGTGGCTGAAAAATAGAGGAAAAAGTGAAGGCTATTCAAAGTGAAATAAAGCATACTATACAGGGAACCAACAGTTATGGGAAGGAAACTGGGACTCAAATCGACACTTTGGAGCAAAAGGAAGAAAGAAACATTCAACCAGAACAGAATGAAGACACAAGAATTCAAAAAAATGAGGAGAGGCGTAGGAACCTCCAGGACAACCTTAAACATTCCAACATCTGAATCATAGGGGTGCCAGAAGGGGAAGAAGAAGAGCAAGAAATTGAAAAGTTGTTTGAAAAAATAATGAAGCAGAATTTCCCGAATCTGGCAAAGGAAATAGACTTCCAGGAAGTCCAGGAAACCCAGAGAGTCCCAAAGAAGTTGGACCCAAGGAGGAGCACACCAGGGCATATCATAATTACATTACCCAAGATTAAAGATAAGGAGAGAATCTTAAAAGCAGCAAGAGAAAAAGAGACAGTTACCTACAAAGGCATTCCCATAAGACTATCAGCTGATTTCTCAAAAGAAACCTTGCAGGCAAGAAGGGACTGGAAAGAAGTATTCCAAGTCATGAAAGGCAAGGACCTACATCCAAGGTTATCTATCCAGCAAAGCTTTCATTTAGAATGGAAGGGCAGATAAGTGCTTCCCAGATAAGGTCAAGTTAAAGGAGTTCATCACCACCAAGCCCTTGTTATATGAAATGTTAAAGGGACTTATCTAAGAAAAAGAAGATAAAAAATATGAACAGTAAAATGACAACAAACTGACAGTTATTAACAACCAAACCTAAAAACAAAAACAAACTAAGCAAACAACTAGAACAGGAACAGAATCACAGAAATGGAGATCACATGGGAGGTTATAGGTGGAGGATTTGGAGGGGGAGAGAGGGAGAAAAGGTACAGAGAATAAGTAGCATAAATGGTAGGTAGAAAATAGACAGGGGGAGGTTAAGAATAGTATAGGACATGTAGAAGCCAAAGAACTTATATGTATGACACATGGACATGAACT
>JAPYXV010002629.1:0-12951 GCA_028533065.1 Trachops cirrhosus
CCCCATCTATTCTGTATATACCAATTATGCTTCTTATTCCTTGTCCCTTTTCCCCCATTCTTCTCCCACCCCCTCCCCACTGATAACCCTCCATGTGATCTCCATTTCTGTGATTCTGTTCCCGTTCTAGTTATTTGCTTAGCTTCTGGTTTTGTTTTTTAGGTTCTGTTGTTGATAGTTGTGAATTTGTTGTCATTTTACTATTCATAGTTTTGATCTTCTTTTTCTTAGATAAGTCCCTTTAACATTTCATATAATAATGGCTTGGTAATGATGAACTCCTGTAGCTTTACCTTCTCCAGGAAGCACTTTATCTGCCCTTCCATTCTAAATGATAGCTTTGCTGGATAGAGTAATCTTGGAAGTGGGACCTTGTCTGTCATGACTTCAAATATTTCTTTCCAGTCCCTTCTTGCTTATATGTTTTCTTTTTAAAAATCAGCTGATAGTCCTATGGGAACTCCTTTATAGGTAACTGTCTCCTTTTCTTTTGTGGCTTTTAAGATTCTCTCCTTATCTTTAATCTTGGGTAATGTAATTATGACGTGCCTTGGTGTGTTTCTTGGATCCAACTTCTCTGGGACTTTCTGAGCATCTTGGAGTTGCATGTCTAGTTCTTTCACTAGATTGGAAAAGTTCTTCATTATTTATTCAAATAAGTTTTCAATTTCTTGCCCTTCCTCTTCTCCTTCTGGCACCCCTGTGATTCAGATGTTGGGAGGTTTAAAGTTGTCCTAGAGGTTCCTCAGTCTTGCCTCATTTTTTTGAATTCTTGTTTCTTTTTTCTGTTCCAGTTGGATGTTTACTTCTTCCTTTTATTCCAAATCATTGATTTGGGTCCTGGTTTCCTTCCCTTCACTGTCGGTTCCCTGTATATTTTCCTTTATTTCACTTTGCATAGCCTTCACTTCTTCCTCTATTTTGGGACCATATTCAATCATTTCTGTGAGCATCCTGATTACCAGTGTTTTGAACTCTACATCAGATAGATTGGCTATTTCCTCATTACTTAGTTCTTTTTCTGGGGGTTTGATCTATTCTTTCATTTTTGCCATATTTCTTTGTCTTGGTGTACCTGTTATGTTGTAAGGGGTGGAGCTTTAGGTATTTGCCAGGGCAGGGCAACTTACATCATTGTGTTGTGGTGCTGTATGTAGGTGAGGGGTCATAGAGGGAACAATGACGTTTGTGTGGCTCTTGCCCACTTTCAGTCACTTCCCTTGCTTCCCACCAGTGGAATGTGCCCTTTCAGGTGCTGATTCCCAGGTAGGTGGGCTTGTGTATGTTCTAGGATCCTGTGGGCATCTCCAGTGAACCCTCTTGTGAGACTGGGAGTTTCTTCCACTGCTGCAACCCCCACATGTTTTTACTGTCAGAAGTTTTGAGGCTTTAGTTTCCTGTGCTGGACCCCTGGGTTGTGCAGTTTGTCTCACTCCCCAGTTGTTTCTCCTGGTTTATCCACATGTAAATGTGGGACATCCTAGTCGACCAGCTATCACCTCAACCTCCTTGGTCCACTAGCCGCCACCTTGCTGCGTATCCTCTCTGCCCCAGCTTCCCATCTCCACCCCTTCTACCAGTCAGGATGAATGTTACTTCTTTAACTCCTTGATTATCAGACTTCCATACAGTTTGATTTTCTAGTAGTTCTGGGGTTTTTTTTTGTTTCTAAATTGGTTGTTATCCTTCTTTAAGTTGTGCAAGGAATCGAAGTATATCTACCTGTACCTCCATCTTGGCCAGAACTCTAATGATCTATTAAGGTCTTTCTTAATTTTCCATTTAAAAAGAATCAGAATATCCAAATAAAAGATAACTTTATATTAGGTAGTTTCCAGCCATTTCTCCAGGGATATTGACATTCCTCAGGAAGCCTTGTCATTGTGAGAGCTTCTTTGGCTTACCTGGACAAACAGCATGCCTTTAGGACAGTCACGCTGCTAAACCAATGTCACAGCTGCGTTTCAGCAATGCTTCCTCAGCCCACATCTCTGGGCTCCTATTGTGTGGCTGTTTTCCAGAACTGTGGTGTCTGTTACTGTTCTTTCTACAAGGACAGACCTTTGAACCTTGGTTTCTGTGTAAGGATTAAGTGAGATAAAATTGGTGGGAACTCTTTGTGAGTAGTGCCGTGTTATGCAAATTTCAGAAAATGGTATATGAGACGAGACAATTTCATCCCTTGTCTTGGAATGGACTCTGCTACTTTGGAGACCAATACTGCTCACTGCCTAGTTCACTGTATGTGTATGTTGGGGGACATTGCCTGGGGAGGACAGGGGTCCAGTTAAGGTTATTGGATACTTTCTGTAAAAAAAATTTACCACCTACCAAAACACATTTTGATGGTTTTATTACATAAAAGAATGCATAAAATGTTATTAATTGACAACTTTAAACAATGGACCCTCAAAAACTAAATCATAAGATGAGAAGAATGATGAGAACTTGTCATTTTGTTTACTTGATGATGGCTGAATAGGTGGGACGCTTTTCCAAAAGCTTGTCCTTGGATACTGGGAATATATTAATGGTATAATAAAGTAGCCTGTTACTTAAGAGAACAGACACTTTTAAGCACATTTCAAGCTTTTATTAGTTCAGAACAAATTTCTCCATTTTTTCCTTCCTTTCCTGAGAAAGTCAGTCCCAATTACTAATATTTTATAAATTTTACTATTGCTCAAAATAAATCATAGATTTTAATAATCACTTTCTTATGACATAAGGGCTCAATCAATCTAAATGTATGTTAGAGAGTGACTGGCCAGAGTGCTCCAAAGGAGATTTCAAGAAAAAAGAAATTCAGATAGAATCCTGCCATGATATTAACCAAATGAGATCCAAGAAGTGAAAAAGAATAGGCCACCTTTTTATAGATTCTGCAGTAATTGCATATAGATAAAATGCATATCTACAGTGTTCTATGTCAACAAAAAGACACAGCAAGCGATCAGTTTATTTGTTGGGGTTTTGAATAGCTTTCCACACCAAGATAAAAAAGACTCATGTTTAAATGTTTCAATGCTCATCTTGTCATTACTGGTAATGCCTTCATCTTAAAACCAAATTTTCTACTATAATACATGCTGTTGTCTCCCTACTTAGAACTGTAATTTGTTAATATTAGAATTGCTAAACCTTGAAATTGCAGGCAAAAGATGATTCATTCACCAGGAGAAAATCTCTCTGTCTTGGCAGATTTTTCTACTCTCTGAAGTAAATCCTTTGTATTAAGCATTTATACATTTCATACAGTCTATCTTGTCCCTGAAACTGTGAGCAGTAGACTCCTGAGAGTAAGTGAAGGAGGCCAGGCTTACTCCCCTGCTTCAATAAGTTTGCTGCTCAAATACATCATCAAAGAGGACTTTTCTGACTACTGTAACTAACAGCTTCCCTCTTCTCAATGTGACTTTTCTTAATGACATTAATCTCTACCTGATACTCTATACATATATTCTTATATTTAATTACTTATATAAACATATACATATATACTTTACATCCTGACACATACTACATTATATACTTGTACAGTGACATATTGCTTATACATTATTTGTGTCCCACAGCCACACACACAGGGTAAGAACATTGCTTTATTCACTCTTGTACCTTGGCACCCACAACAGCTAAGTACATGGTAGATACTCAATAATTACTTGCAAAAATGAACTAATAAATAACAAAATGAATTGACAGGTAGGAGAAAAAAAGTGAAGACCTGGATAGAGCATCCTGGTGGGAAAACAGAATGTAGCACATACAAGAGACTCAGACTCTGGTACTTGAGTTCAGAAAAGTGCCAGTAGGGCAGATGAATACTTGGGAGGGTGAAAGGGAACCCAGTTCCTTTTCCAGGTTCTGAATGTTGCCTAGTATCGGCCCTTCAGTAAATCATCTTGGCTTTTAAATCCAATAGGAATTGCTTTCAGTATACTTATGAGACTTGCAAGGGGGAAACTCTACGTAGTCTCACTTCAAGCTAGAGCCTAAAAATGAAATTTAAAAATGAAAGCACTTGCTTCCAAATACTGTAGCTGAATAAATTACACTAGTGATAAAAATATCGGAGAACCCTGGTTGAATGACTAACCTGAAATCCCCTGCCCATCCTCCCTTCTCAATCACTGTTTTCCACAATAACTATAGGGAAATCTTCTGGAGATATATATGGTGAACAAGTGATCAGGCCCAGGAAAAAGAAGGGGGGTGGGTAAAACTAGAATGATGACATGCAAGTAAAATTAACACCAGAAAGAGACAAGAGCTTGGAATCCAAGCCCATCAAGCACAAGTGACAGCACCACGCAGACAGCAGCTCCCTGGCATTCACTGAGGGGGTCGGGGAGTGCTCTGCCTTTCTCCTTCCCAAGATCTTCTTCCAGGTGACCACGCTTTCTTACTGCTCCTCCCAGCCTTCACCCAACACACTCCTTCCCTCTGTCCTTGGGAACCCAGACTTGTCTCCTCCAAAAACCCAGGTTTGTTTTCCCTGGTGCCTTGCCAAGAAAGAGGGGTAAATTCAACATAAATCTGAAGTATGTAGGACCCCAAAGTCCCTTCTTGACATAACAAGTTGGCTTTCTGGCTACTTAGTTAACAGGAACACTAGTGTACAGATTTTCTAAATTTATTTAAAAATGTAAGACACTTAACAGAGGACAACCAGGAATCTAGACTGAGAAGCAGAATAGCTTCTGCTGCTCTAGTAAGGCTTTGCAAGCTGGTTGGAACATAATATGAACAGTCTGTCTTGCTATAACCATTATAGTGATGTAAATTATTTTTACAGGTAAGCGCAAATGAAGTGAAATTAAAACACCACTAATGAATTTCACCATGTTCTGTTTGGCTTGATTTTGCTGTACTTTAAAGCTTTTGAGAATGAAAAGGCATGGGGAGGGTGAAGGGAGTTTATTAAAATAGATGCATGATATAAAAAAAATTCTGGTTCTAGTCAAAGTTCTCCTCAGTTCTCAACTATTTGCCAAATAAATCAGGGCTCATAAATCCAAGGAATTACCCCTCTAGTAGAGTTGCCAGATTTAGCAAATATAGTGAATAAACATTCAAATTTAACTGGACATTTTGTATTTTATCTGACAACTTTGCCCTGCCTGTGGGGCTCTTGCCTGATTCTGTGTCATGGCTAAGAGCTGGGCTCTGGAGACAGAGAGCTCTCTAATTCTGGTGAGTAATTTAGCCTCATTAAGCCTCTGTTTCCTCATCTGTAGAATAAATTCATAATAGACTCTACCTCACAGAATCATTTTGAGAGTCAAACAATTCATTCCATATAAAGCTACACAAAATTGTGTTTCACACATAGAAAATACTCAGTTATTATTATTGTTGTTGTTATTATTACTATTATTGGGATGGTGAACTTGTAAATCAATGAACAAAATTACTGGATTACTGCATGTAAAATTCAGTCCAGTTTCTGTGGTTTGGTTTTGCCTTATTGCATTTTCAGCTTTGGAATTGTTCTTAAAAGTTAGAAGAAGAAGCATATAAAATTATTATACAAATATTAAAATATCTACATTTCAGTTTTTCATTAGCTGCCTAGGGAGCTATGGGAAAGAAAAAGGAATAAGGGTGAAAGACACAAATTAAGTGGAAGAAAGATAAAGACAAGCAGATGTGCTTCGTTTGGCCTGCACTATATTTTAAAATGATTTAAGCTATTTTGCAGCACCTAAGGACAGGGAAAATTCACACAGATATAGGCAATTCTGGCTCTTTTTTACAAATCAGAACTCTGGGGCCCTCGAGCCTTGAGAGGGGTTGCCCGTGATGCAGCACGGGCCTTGCAGTTCAGACCCCGCTGTCCGCCAGACACGGAGGCCAGTGTTGGCCCCGTTACTCAGTGCCCTGGTGTTGCGGGTATTCTCGCACCTGGTCAGTGCCACTCATTCATTTCAGCTGCCTGGACCAGCAGCGAGGCCCAGGAATGGTTTACGATTGCATTAACTTGTCAAAATGATCTTTACAAGCAACCTCAAGCCACCCAAATTAAAAAACCTTCTAAGGAAAGAAAGCGTGGGTTTGGTGAGCAAAAACAGCTTAAAACAAGTCACCTAGACCAATAGATTTCAAATGTTCTTGCTCATATACCTTCTGAAGGAATTTTGAAAACTATATGTATTGCACATTTTTTAAAATGTTGAAATCTAAAATTTGTTATCACATGTTTAAACAGTTGAAATGATAGAATTTCTAGCATAATATAAGTGCTACATTTTAAAATAAAACTCATTCCTGATGGACTATAAACATAATAGTAAATTTTCAGCATTTTATATTAAAACAATTTTAGAATTTCAGAAAAAAACACAATAGTAAAGAGAGTTACCTATGCCATTTCCCCAACTTCTCCTAATGTTAATATCTTACTTAATGTTAATTATCAAACAAAAAAATTAACATTACTACAATACTTTTGACTAATGCTAACAATGATAGACTTACTGGGATTGCCTCAGTTTTCCACTAATATCCCTTTTCTATTCTAGGATTCTGCCCAGGGAACCACGTTGCATTTAGTTGTTATGTCTCCTTTAGTCTTCTCCAATCTGTGGTGGTTCCTTGGTCTTTCCCTATCATTCAGTATCTTGACACTCTTGGGGAATACTGGTCCAGTGTTTTCTAGTGTCCCTCTATTTCAGTTGGTCTGCCATTTTCTCATGAAGACAGAGGTCATAAATTTTGTGGAAGAATTCAACAGAGATGATGTGGCCTTCTCATTACACCATATCAGGGACTAGGAAATATCGATATGTCTTATTATTGATGATGTTAATTTTCACTGCTTTATTAAGGTGGTTTCTGCCAGCTTTCTCCATTCTAAAGCCAGTCATCTTCCTTTGTGATTAATAAATACATAGTTGGAGCGAGACACTTTGAGATTGATACAAATATCCTATTTCACCTGTTTAGTTTAGTATCCATGGAGGGATCTTGCCCACACAGCTATTACTCTGGTGTTCTAATGGTGATTTTCTGTTTTCCTTAACCCTTCTTCATTTAATAATTGAAATTCTTTTGTAAGGAATACTTATCCTTTCTTCCCCATTTATTTATTTAGTTACTTATATCAGTATGGACTCATGGGTATTTATTTTGTTCTTTGGGTTATGCATTGGGGTTCTTCAGAGAAAAAGAACTAACACGGTGTGTATTAACACCTAGAGAGAGAGAGAGATTTATTTTGAAGAATGACTCACACTGCTGCGGAAGTGCAAGTCCAAAATCTGCAGGGGAGGCCCGCAGGCGGCAGCCCCACAGGCTGCAGCCCCAGGGAACAGATGTGGTCCTGGTTCAACTGCAATTGGCTTGCAGAATTCTTTCCTGCTTTGGGGGAGGTCAGTCTTTGTTCTACTCAAGCTTTCAACTGATTGGAGGAGGCCCACCCACATAATGGAAGGTAATCTGCTTTGGTCAAAGTCTACCAAAAAATAAAAGCACCTTCACATAAATATCTACCAAAAAATAAAACCACCTTCACATGCTTGACCAAATATCTGGGTACCATGACCCAGCCAAGTTGACATATAAAATTAACCATTACAGGTTATAATTCAATATGACCAATATTTATTTTGTTTCTCAAATTGTTCCAGCTTTAGCCATTAAGAACTCATTCAGGTTGGATCCTGTGTTCTCTTAACGAGCTTCTCTCCTTTTTCATTTCTCTACTTTCTGGAACTGCAGAATATTCCAGGCTCATTTTGTAATGAGCTGAAATCAATCACCTGTGCCAGCCCTGAAATCAACCACCTCTCCAAGGAACCCTTGTTCCTTTAATGGAGAAAGATATTTAGAAACAAAGATCTAGGCACTAGGTATGCTCAGTGTTACTGGGATATCAAAGCCTGTAAGCCTCTCCTGCGGGCAGAGCTAAGAAAGGTGTGTATGGACACTTACCTACACATACTTATTTATTTCTGTATCTACCTCATTGCATATCTTGAAATATGGATTTACACTGATAACTCTGACTCCAAGCTCATACCACAGGGTTCATTCAATTCTAGCTCTCCTTCTTTCCTCATTTGTAAAGCCTATCTCCAATAGTCAGAAGCCTTGCTGACATATTAACTTATTTTTTCAACCCTAGTTTACATATAAAGTAGTTTCAGTGTTGTTAACCCATGTTCCTGCAGGCTAGATATTTACCAAGCAATGTACAGTGTTTGTGTACAGTAATTTTGTCTTTAGACTTACATTATCCAGTCAAAACACTGCTTTTCAAAATTACGTAGGTCAGAGATCCTTTCATTCCTACCTGCCTCAGAATGGCTATGCCATTCATTTGAAATACAGTTAAAATCATTCTCACAGTCTGTCTTCCATCTTTAGTTCCCTCCACATCATAGTTAAATTTTCTTTTATTTACATAGGATAAAATTATCTCTGTGGTGTACAGTTCTGTGTATTTTCACAGAGATATATATCTAATACCACAATTCCATTATCCCCAAACAAAGCAGTTCAATCACCCTCCAGATTTGCTTGGCTTGCCCCATTGTACCAATGCCTTTTAATAGGTGACATATTTCCACAGAGTAACAATCCATGGAAATTAGTGAGGTACAGAAATTGGATTATAGAACATAAAAAATATATCACATTGTAACAAGCACTGCCAATTGTTTCCAATAACTATTTGTCCCTTTTCCCAGAGTCAAAATTCCTCAATTTTTAATGGGACACTTGATCCTTCAGAATAAACTCTATAGCTTCCAGGCTCCTGTATGTCTAGGGTGGGCCTGTGGCTAAGCCCTGGTCAACGGAGCATCTATAGACCTTCCTTTCAAGGTTACTGTGGCATGCCTTTTGCCCTTTCTTCTTCATCCCTATCTCTATCGTCCTAACTGAAACTGGGAGTGATCATTTAATATTTAATATTTAACACTGTTTTCTCACAGGGTCAAAAGAGGTCATTCTGTAACTTCAAGGTTGGTAGCAGATAATTGGCTTCAAGCATTTGAATTATCATACATGTCTTTCCCCAGTGGAAATGTAGTTTTAGCTCTTGTGGATATTAAAGTGAATAAATTCATCTTTAAAAATAAACTGAAGTAAAAATAAGCAATATTTCAATTATCCAAGCTTATTATAGGATCTTCATGATCCATATGTTGGTTCTAAAGATAGTTTTCAAAAGCCATATCCACACATAAATTTACACTGGCAACACTTCTTTCTTCCTGCTGTACTGCTTTAAAATTCAAATGCAAAGATACCATCCTTAAATTATCTTGCCTTGTGAGTGACATCCTCCACTAAGGCCTAAATTTACCTCCAACCCACATAGGTCCAGTGTTCATAAAGTTTGCTGCTATGAATTTTAATAGATGGAATGAAGAAGAGCAGAATAGAGGTTTGACAAATGACTTGTGCTGAAAAAACTCAGCCTCAGTTTAAATACACTGTCTGAACATCTCGCTTCAGAGGGGAAGATTTACAGTGAAACAAATTGCAGACTTTGACTCAAGAAGAAATAGCAGGTATATGTCAATATAGCTACAGCAAGTGGCCTATGTTTTGTCACCTGAAATTAAGAATGATCTTGGAAAAAAAACTTCCTAGTGTCACCTCCCATAAAGCTGGAGTCAAAGGTACTGGGGTGAAGCTAGATTTCTGTAGTGTGTCCCTTTAAAGAGAACTTGCAAAATTTTGATAATATTGTCTGTGAAAATAAGTAATAAACATCAGGTGAAAAAGTTAACTTTGAAATATCTAGGTATCAAAAAAGATATTATTGTATCAAAAAGGGTAAAACTGGCTCTCCACCTTCATTTAGAATGGACAGAGGACACAGGCCTGGTCTGTGACATGAGAGAGGTTGGTTATTAACAGAAATTTCCCAGCAGGCAGGGCTTGGAGACTGTGGAAAGAGTTAATAAGTAAATGAACTGGAGTTTCCTAAGTGAAAGAATTTTGGAATCCATATTCACTCACATATTAGTTACTTTTTTTAGGGTGAGAAATAGGAAAATTCACTTCATCAATAGCTCAATGCCCATTCCCAGCACTCTTCTCCATAACCAACTCATTTGCTAAGTAAGGGACAGGTAATAAGGTAAACCTCATTGGCTACAATACTGCCACGGCACAAAGCAAGTAATAAGAGTTCATCTCCACTGATTATGGAAAAAAGACTCACCACAGAAACAGAAATCTAAGTAGGCAGAAATGGTGAATGTTGACCTGAAATGAGACGAAAAATAGTGAGACGATAAGCGGCATCTGGGAGTTAGCAGCAGACAGCAGAGGAAAGAGACTGGAAGCAGCAATTTGGGTGGGTCAGAGGGAGGGCTGGATCCAGGCGACCACTTATCCAGGATGAGGCTTAGGAAGATGAGAGGCACCATCTCCAGGGGATGAGAGCGTTTGTCCAGACCTTCTTTCAGCTAATGAGTTCACTGATGGATGGGGTCTCCATCGTTTAATGGTCACTTTTGGGAACCAGAGAGGCTCAACCAAGAAGAAGGGGAGAGAGTAAAGGTTAGAATGTAAGGAAGTGCTAGTGGTCTAGGGTGTGGCACCAGTCTCAGGGGATCCGTCCTTGTCTGTAGCAGTAGCACTGCCCCTCTGATGTTTGTTTCATTCTGAGGGCTGGGTGACCCTAAGAAAGCATAGGGCTAAAAGCTATGGCTGACAAGTGAGTCTCTTGTTTCCATTGGGTGGTGGCCTTTTGCTTTTCCTTTGCCCTGTTTTGATTGTAAAAAGCACTGAAAGTCATTTCTACCAGTTGCTCAGTGGGTGTCTTTTTTGATTTTCTCCTGATGTCTGGGGTTGCCTACTGGATGAAATGCATCCCCAGAAGTGCTTGGCCCTCGGCACACTTAGGGTTGATGTTTGTGCACATTTGTAAAGTTCCAGTTACTTGTCCCTGAAAAAGGACAGGATTTTTATTCCCTCTTGTCCTTCATCTGTCCTAGTTTGTTGACCTAGTTAGGGTCCTGATCTGGTTGATATGCTCTCCACTTAAACACTTTTTCAACAGTATGATGTGTTCATATTTTCCCAATTTCCTTCTCTTACAGAACTTTATCTTGATGTAATATATATAAATGCAAGACAGTATTTTATAATACGTCATACTTCTCTGCAATAAAACATTAATATTAATTGGAATTTCAAATTTTGGGCTATGGATTTAATTCTTAAACTCCTGAATTAGGTGCCAAAAAACATATAGTGTCTGTCTTCAAAATTATTTTTATTGATACATCAGATGGTGACTCAAGTAAATTATTTAATTTTCTGCAAAGCAAAGAACGAAAGACTAAAAACCACTTAGCTTGCAATAGATGAGTGTCTTACTTTCTCTCCCTATCGAAAAATAGTCATTCCCCTTCTTGGGCATAAACCTTTTGTTTCCTCCTAAATTCTAATTGTCTCAAGGAGTCTTGCAGCCAGGAGAGCAGTGGGCAGTGGGCAGTTGACCCAGGCTTACCCTCTGATCCTGTCTCAAAGGCCCCCTTTTCCTCTGACTTCCAGATGAACCAAGGCAGTCCTGCCTTGGCTCACTCCTTCCTATAACCTTTCTAAGGAGCCAAGGCAGACCACCTAGGCTCTCTCCTGTTACTTCTCCCACCCTAAGTCTTTCCTTTGTTTTCTGTCCCCAGAAGCAATAATTCCCACTACCTTAATGTACAAGAGAAAAACTACTACTTTTACAATTCAAGTGGCTGAAGTTTGCCCAAGCCTGACTTCTTCTCCATACCCCTGGCTTCTTCTCCAGCCTCCTTGCAGTTGTCAAGGTCACTAGATAATAAAACAGCTCACTTTTGAGTACTGTGTATATCTGTTAATGGGGGGAAAGAACAGCTTTATTTAGAATTAATTAAAAAGAAACAAACTAAGAGGGACTGTGTATATTGCAAAGAGACTGCACAAATTGAAGAAGGTTTACTAGGAGAAATCTTGAGAGGAAATTATATAAATTAGCTAATACAAATTTTTTTGTTCTTTTCAGTATGATAACCAGGAGAAAGATTTTCTTATAATTAACCTAAAAAATAAAGTATTAAAATAATTATGTCATATTATATTAATCAGATGCTAGATTAACTTCCCCCCAAATCATCTCTCTCAATCTTAAAAGCTGCAGTTTTGTCACCTACATTGGTATTTCATGCACTTTATTATCACTTTAAATAAATAATCAAATGTCACTTCATAATATATATTCCTTAGGTCAAGTATTTTTGGCAAGCTTTCCAGAGTTTAAATTTTAAAAGACACTTCCTTAATCTAGAAATGGCTTTGAGATATTTCGAAGAGCCCCTGAAATATCTCAAGGATTTATTCTTTCTTCTTACAAAGAGTAAATTTAGACTGATCAAGCTTGTTAATATACTTAAAAAACATGGAAAGCTTTGGGTTTTTTCAAAGTGTTTTTTATTGATTATGCTATTCCAATTTTTTCCCCTTTATTCCCCCTTCACCCTGCCCCCCAAACCCCCAGCATCCCCCTCTTAGTTCATGTCCATAGGTTGTACATATAAGTTCTTTGAGTTCCCTGTTTCCTATACCATTTTTTATCCCTCCCTGTCTATTTTATGCCACTAATTATGCTTCTTCTTCCCTGCACCTTTCCCCCACATTCTTCCCTTCCCCCTCCCCACTGAAATCCCTCCATATGATATCCATTTCTCTGATTCTGTTGCTGTTCTGGTCGCTTGCTTAGTTTTTGTTTTCATCACTTATTTTCTTTTAGGTTCATTTGTTAATAGTTGTGAGTTGGTTGTCATTTTACTGTTCATATTTTTTATCTTCTTTTTCTTAGATAAGTCCCTTTAACATTTCATATAATAAGGGCTTGGTGATGATGAACTCCTTAAACTTGACCTTATCTGGGAAGCACTCTATCTTCCATTTTAAATGAAAGCTTTGCTGGATAGAGTAATCTTGGATGTAGGTCCTTGC
>JAPYXV010002630.1:0-12950 GCA_028533065.1 Trachops cirrhosus
GAAGAAAAAAACATACAACCAGAAAAGAATGAAGAAATAAGAATTCAAAAAAATGAGGAGAGGCTTAGGAACCTCCGGGACATCTTTAGACATTCCAACATCTGAATTATAGGGGTACCAGAAGGGGAAGAGGAAAAACAAGTGGAAAAGATATTTGAACAAATAATAAAGGAGAACTTCCCCAATCTGGCAAAGGAAATAGAATTCCGGAAGTCCAGGAAGCTCAGAGAGTCCCAAAGAAGTTGGACCCAAGGAGGAACACACCAAGGCACATCATAATTACATTAGCCAAGGTAAAAATGAAGGAGAGAATCCTAGAAGCAGCAAGAAATAAGGGGACAGTAACCTACAAAGGAGTTCCCATCAGGCTGTCAGCTGATTTCTCAAAAGAGACCTTGCAGGCAAGAAGGGGCTGGAAAGAAGTATTCCAAGTCATGAAAGGCAAGGACCTACATCCCAGATTGCTCTATCCAGCAAAGCTTTCATTTAGAATGGAAGGGCAGATCCAGTGCTTCTCAGACAAGGTCAAGTTAGAGGAGTTCATCATCACCAAGCCCTTATTTCATGAAATATTAAAGGGACTTATCTAAGAAAAAGAAGATCAAAAAATGTATAATAAAATGACAGCAAACTCACAATTATTAACCACACCTAAAACAAAAACAAAAACAAGCTAAGCAAACAACTAGAACAGGAACAGAACCACAGAAATGGAGATCACATGGAGGGTTAGCAACAGGGGAGTGGGAGGAGGAGAGAGGGGGAAAAGGCACAGAGGATACGTAGTATGGATGGTAGATAGAAAATAGACAGGGGGAGGGCAAGAATAGTATGGGAAATGTAGAAGCTAAAGAACTTATGACACATGGACATGAACTAAAGGGGGAGAATGTGGGTTGGAGAGGGTGTTCAGGGTGGAGAGGAATGAAGGGGGGGTAATGGGACAACTGTAATAGCATAATCAATAAAATATATTAATTAAAAAAATTTTAAATTGCTAAACAAGAGGATGAGAAAAAAGTCACCCCCAAATATGTTGGCACTGGTTTGGGATCAAAACCCCAGCTTCTGAGCACTGGCATGCCCCCTGTCAGCTGCGTGAATGCTGAAAAAAAGAGAGACTCACTGGTCAAGAGCTAGTATTCACTCCCTGGAACGCATCTAAGGTCACAATCCCCTTGTGGAGATGAGCCTGTCCTCTTCTCCAAACATCTAAGTGTCTCTTCTATTTCAGCATCCACGTCTTTTTATTCTTAAGCTACAGAGAAAGAGGGATGAAGTAAAGGATGACTCTTATCTGTGACAAACATTTCGTGCAGAATCAGTATTTAGACACATCTAATGAAGGACTTATCTGCAAAGCAGGAAGCACCCGGCATGGAGGTAACACGTGGGCAATAAAACCACACTGCACCCTGGGGCCCCACCCCCACTGTGTCGTCATGGGCAGCCACTGTGCATCTCCGCTAGATTAGACAGCACGGTCACCCCATGGGGGAAGTCACTGCAGAGCATCTCCACCGTGGAACTGAAGCTCCAGTTGCAGTGAGAGAGACACATGAGGTGGTGGCATCCCCAAATTTCCCAGGGGATGAGCCCCTGAATTTTGAAGGAGACTTCCAACAGTGACCTTGAGCAAGCCAGCAAACTTCTCTGTGTCCTGCTCGGAAAAAGGGGCAGCACCAGGGGCCATTTCTACTTCCCATGGGTGTTTGAACAGATTCAGTGGGCTCTTGGCACCAGCACACAACACATTATCTAAATGCGAGCTTTGGTTTTTTGGGAGTAAACACTCCTACCTGGAGAACAAAAGGGGCAGGTGGAAATGGGAGGGGGTAGATGGAGAAGGCTACATGAAATTCAACAACTCAACAGCTGAAAAACATTTACTCAGACATATAAGTGCTAAAAATTAGAATACCACTGAGAAGCAGAGAAGGGGAAAATCCACTTAAAAATGCCAGGAGCGTATAATTGCAGGGAAGAGCAGGGCTCCTCTCATAGCCCTCCGATACCTGCCAGACAGGGCTAGGGAGCCGGGTGTCTCCAGGGGGCAGCTCAGTGGCCCCGTTTTGCGTCAGCAGATCCCAAGGTATAATCATTTGGGTAGTTTGTTAACAGTGAGAACACAGGGAGAACAGGCATTTACAAAGCAGAACCAGACTTTCTCATCTGTGCTTTGAGACCTTGCCCAGAAATGGGCATGGGAATGCCAAAGGTTTAGGGGAGCAGGCTTCCAGGTAAAACTGAAAAAAAAAATTTCTGTTTTTTTAACCAACAGCCATCCTCAAATCTTTGCAGAAACAAATAGTGCATTTTTGTGAGTGGCACATCACTTAACAGCTTTTCTTAAAATGCAGAGGTCTTCCTCCAACCATTGTAAATAACTATAGAAAAAGACATAACTTCATGAAAAGGCATATAAAATCATAATTCCCCTCATACACATTCTGGCTGACAGCTATGGGAAATTTCTCCAAACTCCTTTAAACAGTAGTTGAAACATGGAGCCTTGGCTCTGGCAAATGTGAGGGCAATTCCTGTTCCTGGAATATCTGTGTCTTATGCCTTCCTCCTCTGGAACTGTATTGAAAAAAGAAGTATGACCAATCTGTCAGACTTTCAGAATCTGCAGGTATATTGCAAAGGGTCTGGTGTTGCAGAAAGGACCACAAACACCCGGCAAGTAAGAGGCCTACGTTTCCAATGGCCCCAAGTAGGCATCAGGGGATCCTGGCCTTTTCAGCACAACTGACAACTTCTGATTCCTAACCAAATGAATAGTGTCCCTCCCATGTCTTCCCAGGGGACTTCACAGTGAGAACTGAGGAACACACCACGACTTCTTTGATGAAACTGCTCAGGCACACAAACTCCGCACATGTGCAAAATGACACTTGGACACCAAAATGACCAAGCATTCCTCATTCCTTCAACAAACTGTAACTCTTGGTATATGTTGAAACAAACCAGCCACAGAGAACTGCTCTCATAAGGACTGCTCTCCAAGTTGGAAATGATGATCATCATTCAGCCACAAGTGTCACTATCATCAGCGTCAATAGCAATAATAATCCCCCCAACACTTTTTTACTAAATGACAACCAGCAGCCTCCAGGATGTTACTGGCACTGTGTTGCCTCTACTTTCAAAGCAGAGATTTATTTTTAATGGTATTAACTCACCCTCCTGCTGTTACAGCCCTCTCTTATGTTTGATCACACACAGGCGCACTACACACCCACACATGCGCTGAGTGAAGCCACATTCTAAGAACTCTCTTAGGGGACACTGGAGTGCAGAGCAGCTTCCTCACGAATTCTTGTTCTTGGAGGTCTCTGCCTCCCTATGCAGTTCAGGAGAAGCTTTAACAGGGGCTTTGGTGTCTAACATATCTAATGTCAAGTTTACCATCTGCACAAATAGCTATGGCCAAACTGAAACTCTCAGCTCCCATTTCCCCATCTATAAAATAAGGATAATAATGGAAACAATGACATAGAGTAGAGATCAACAAAATTTCTTTGTAAGGAGCTAGAGAATTAACATTTTTCAACTTTGTGGGCCTCAAGGTCTCCATTTCAACTACTCCACTCAGCTATTGTAGTGTGACTGCAACCACAGACAAGATGTAAATAATAAAATGCTGAAATCTGAACTTCATATAATCTTCATATGTCACAAAATGTTATCCTTTGCTTTTTTCCCTAATCATTTAAAAATATGAAACGTATTCTTAGCCTGCAGGCCATACCAAACCAGATGGCAGGCTGGGTTTGGCCCAGAGGCCGTAGGTTACTGACCCCTGACATAGAGACCATTATGAGGATTATATGAGTTAATGATGTAAAGCACTCAGCTGACTGCTTGAGACCTAAGTATTCAATCATAGGAGTTATTATACACTTGGGCCTAGGGTCTAGCAACCCGATAATTTTAGCCAAAAAACAAACAAACAAAACACTTAGCAGTCCTGGCCAGGTAGCTCAGGTGGTTAAAGCGTTGTCCCAATACACCAAGGGTGTAGATTCAATCCCCAGTCAGGACACATACAAGAATCAACCAATAATGCATCAGTGAGTGGAACAACAAATTGATGTTTCTCTCTCCCTCTCTCTCTCTCAAAAAATTAGCAAAAGTACAAGACACTGGAGGAAGCCCTGGCCAGTGTGGCTCAGTTGGTTGGAGCATCATCCCATAAGCAAAAGGTTGTGGGTTCGATTCTCAGTCAGGTCACATACCTAGGTTGTAGGTTCAATCTTCAGTCCATGCATGGGCATGTGTAACCCCCAGTCCTGATGCATACAATCCCTGGTCCAGGCACTGATCCATGGTCTGGGTATGTACAGGCAGCAACCAAATGATGCTTCTTTCTCACATCGATGTCTCTCTGTCTCCCTCCCTCTTTCCCTTCCTCTCTCTCTAAAAGCAATGAAAAAAAATGTCCTCGGGTGAGGATAAAATAAAAAGAAATTGGGGGGAGGGAAGACAGTGGCAGAGTAACTGGAAGTTACACTCACCTCCTCCCAGCCCTGAACTGGAATTACAACTAAATTAAAGAACAATCAACCTGAATAATCAACTTCAGATCAGCTGAACAGAAGCCTTATAACCAAGGATTTACAGAAGAAGACATATTGAGATTGGTAGGAAGGACAGAGATATGAAAAGTTCTGGCCCCACTCCCATGGGTGACAGGTGAGATTATGGAGGGATATCTCAGCTGCAAAGCTTCCACCTAAGAAACATGGGGTCTCAACCTCATGATGGGTTCCCCAGCCCACAGCAACAGAGCCAGGAAAAGGTGTCCACATAACATCTGACTGTAAAATTTGTCAGGGATTCTGTCCACCAGGGAGAGACTAGAAATGTGTCCCTTTATGGGGAGACCAGGCCTCCCCATAAAGGGCCAATGCAGAAAATTTTCTTCACAGCCACTCATCCAAAGCTCGAGAAGAGGGAGGGTGGCTTAGAGCTTACTAGAGTCTTGTGAGGACAGACTGGGCTATGGGGCTTCGGGAAGAGTGCTGAGAAGTCAGCCACCAGAATCCCTGTGCTGAGTTCCTCTCCTGCACTGCTCACAGACACCATCTTCCTGGGGTGCACATTCCCCTCCAGTCTGCATCAGCATAGAGGGACTGTACAATCCCACCCTCCCAGCCCCACTGTAGCCCCACTTGAGCTCAAGCCCTGTGGAGTGAGTCTGCTACCTGAGCCTATGATATAGACTCTCTAGATGGGATTCTGAGGGCAAACTCAAGAAGAATCAGAGTCAGAGTTGTGTGATTCTTGGGAAGGGACCATTTCTCTCCCAGTTCACCATAGGCTGGAGGACCCCAGCCTCATGCCACCTGGAGTGCCCTACTCCCGACAGCTATAGTAGCCTTTCCAAGAACCAGCCAGGAGAGACCCCAGCAGCCCCTCTGTGCCAGCCCAGAGTATCCTGTCCCCAGCAGTTATAGTGGCCCCTCCCAGGACCCCAATGGAGAAACCACAGTAGACCCTCCAAGTGCCAGTCCAGAGCACCCCACGGAAACAGCCATAGTAGCACCTGAAAACACTGCCCAACCTGCCCCCCAAGGGCGATAGTGGCAGCATCCTAACCCACAATGGAGATTCACTGTGCCCATCATGGGAGATGCATTAACTCTACCCTCTGGACTACAGGTGGCCTTGTGCTGCTGAGCTTACAAAAGATGCTCTAGCAAATTGGGCAGAATGTGAAAAGAACCAAGAGTAACAGGGACTTTTTTTCTGCACACACCATACCAGCGGTCCTATGCAGAGCCCTCCTTGCACAAGGCCAAACCACAATCTGTGTGAGCCTAATGAACACTGCTGGCCTTATCCTGATGAATCCCTGAGACCTGGCCCCAGACAAAGGTCCTCAGGCACACAGCAGGTGGCAGCTGACCTTGATGTATCCTGAGACTCTTGTTGAATGGCCTCAAAGTCAGAACTGCCACCAAGTTTAAATGTGAATTAGTCTGGTGAACACCACTTACCCCTACTTGGTGACTCACTGAGAGCCTCCCTCAAGCAACTCATGTGCAGCCACAGGCTCTTTCAGTAACTGAGCCTAACAGGCAGCTAACAGGAGGGGGAAGATCTCAGGGAGTCTTGGGCCTTTGACTGACCTGCCCCTTGGGCTCAGTGCTGGTGAAAATCAGCCTTGATGTGCAACTAGACCCCTCCCTTGAACAACCAGACCCAGCAGAGGCAGTTACAAACTGGATAGCTCTGTAACTCCAAACAGGTAGCCCAGAGCCCTGCACTGGATCCCTCACTCCAAGGGATCCCAGAACCAACACAACCAGTGGAACAGACCACCTCAGAGCACAATCCAAGAAGCTCCACAAGCAGCATACACAAAAGGAGATCTTGACAGATGTCAGCCCCTGTTGGGGTGAATTCAGCTTTGTGGAGCCAGCTCCAATACAGTAACTCACATAGTATGATCAGAGTTGATGCTTATACCCTAACATAGGGGAAATCCCACCCACAGGTGGGTCAATAACTATTAAGGCTCAACTACAACAGAAAGACTCACATAACCACATAAGGTACATTCCTAGAACACATAGCTCAGGTGATTAGGGAGACTGTGCCTCTGAGCCCCACAAGACAGCTGCTACTTAAAGCCACTATACTAAGGCATAGCAGATCTACTTAATACACAGAAATAAATAGAGAGAGGCAGTTGAAATTGGGAGAAAAAAATGCCCCAAGTGAAAAAAACAGGAAATCTCCAGAAAAAGAACTAAATGAAATGAAGGCAAGCAAGCAACCAAATACAAAGTTCAAACCAATGATTATAAGGATTCTCAGAGAACTTGGTGAGACTTCAAAGTCATGAAAAACAACATAGAAACCATAAAAAAGAAAGTCAGAAATGAAAAACACAATATCAGAAAAGAAGAATACATGAGAAGAAATCAGCAAACTAGATGAATCAGAGGACTGAATCAGCTATTTGGAAGATGAGGTAGCAAAAAGGAATCAATCAGAGCAGCAAAGAGAAAAAAAGAATTTTAAAAAATAAAGGTAAAGGTAGTTAAAGGGACCTCTGGAGCAGTATGAATCATAACAACAACCACATCATAAGGATATCAGAAGAAGAAAAGAAAAAGCAAGGAATCGAGAATCTATATGAAGAAATAATGGCTGAAAACATTCTAATCTGGTGAAAAAAAGACATCTTCTTTGACCACAATAGTATGAAACTAGAAATCAATTATAAGAAAAGAACTGGAAAATGGACAATGTGACTAAATAAATGTTACTAAACAAGGAATGGGTGAACAATGAGATCAAGGAAGAATTCAAAACTTACCTTGAGACAAATGAAAGTGCGCACACAGCAACCCAAAAACCTATGGGACATAGCAAAAGCAGTCCTAAGAGGGAAATTCATAGCATTAAGACCTACCTCAAGAAACAAGAAAAATCTCAATCTAACTTTACACAGAAAGGAACTAGAAAAAACAACAAAGCTCAAAGTGAGTAGAAGAAAAAATAATAAAATGAAAGAAATAATAAAAGAAAATAATAAAAGAAAATCAGAGAAGCAATAAAAAACATAGAAATTTTTTAAAAAAAAGAATCAATAAAACCAAGAGCTGGTTCTTTAAAAAGATAAACAAGATTGACAAACTTTAAACCAGAGTCATCAAGAAAGAGAGAGGCCTCAAATAAATAAAAGCAGATATAAAAGAGGAGAAGTAACAACCAACACCACAGAAACACAAAGAAGTATAAATATATATATACTACAAACAAGTACATGCCAACAAATTAGACAATCTGTTCAAAATGGATAAATTGCTAGAAACACAATCTTCCAAAACTGAATCAAGAAGAATTAGAAAATCTGAACAGACTAATTATAACTAATGAAATCAAAGCAGTAATCAAAAAACTTCCAGCAAACAAAAGTCTTGGACCAGATGGCTTTACAGGTGAAACTTACCAAATATTCAAAGAACTAACACCTCTCCTTCTCAAGTTATTCCAAAAAGTTCAAGAGTAGGGGAGACCCCCAAGCACATTTTATGGAGCCAGCATTATCCTAATTCCAAAACCAGTACAGACACTACTAAGAAAGAAAATTATAGGCCAATATCCCTGCAGAACATAGATGCAAAAATCCTCAACAAAATATTAGCAAGCCAGATCCAAAAATACATTAAAAATATCATACACTATATCAAGTGGGATTTATTCCTGGGATACACAGTTGTTACAATATCTGCAAACCAAAAAATGTGATATACCATATAAACAAAATGAAGGATAAACATCACGTGATCTTATCAAAGGATAAAAAAAGCATTTGATAAAATTCAGCACCAATTTTGATTAAAAGAAAAACTCTTTGCAAAGTAGAAATACACCTCAACATAATAAAGGTCATATATAACAAACCCACAACAAGTATCATACTCAACAGGGAAAAACTAAAAGTGTTTCCCTCAAGATGAGGAACAAGATAGGGATGTCCACCATCACCACTCTTATTCAACATAGTACTGGAAGTCTTAGCCACAGCAATCAGACAAGAGGAAAAAATAAAAGACACCCAAATTGGAAAGGAAGAAGTAAAACTGTCATTATTTGCAGATGACATGATACAATATATACAGAACCCCAAAGAAGCCACCAAAAACTACTCAAACTGATAAATTAACTCAGTAAAGCATCAGGATATAAAATTAATATTCAGAAATCGGTTGCATTTCCATATATCAATAATGAACAGGTAGAAAGGGAAATTAAGAAAACAACCCTATTTACAGTTGTGTAAAAAATACCTACGAATAAATTTAACCAAGGGGGTAAAAGACCTATACTTAGAAAATTAAAAGACACTGAACAAAGAAATTGAAGAAGATACAAATAAGTGGAAGCATATTCCATGTTTATGAACAGGAAGATTTAACATCATTAACATATCCATACGACCCAATGCAATCTACAAATTCAATGCAATCCCTGTCAAAATAGCAATGGTGTATTTCACAGGACTAGAATAAATAATCCAAAAATTGATATGGAACCACAAAAAAAAACCCAAAGAGCCTCAGCAATATTGAGAAAGAACAAAGTGGGGGTATCTCACTACCTGATATCAAACAAGTCCATAGTAATCAAAACAGGATGGTACTGGCATAAAAATAGCACATAAATCAATGGAACAGAATAGAGAGCTCAGAAATAAATGCATGTCTATATGGTCAATTAACATTTGAAAAAGTAGGCAAGAACATGCAATGGGGTAAAGACAGTCTGTTCAATAAATGGTGCTGGAAAAAGTGGACAGATACTTGCAAAAAATAAAACTAGACCACCTTCTTACACCATATACAAGAACAAGTTCAAAATGGATTAAAGACTTAAGTGTGAGACCTAGAAACTCCTAGAAGAAAATATAGGCAGTAAAATCTTGGACATTTCTCTTAGCAATGTTTTTTTTCTGACATATCTTCTCAGGGAAAGGAACAAAAGCAAAAAATAAACAAATGGGACTAAATTACACTAAAAAGTTTTTGAACAGCAAAGAACACCACCAACAAAACAAAAAGACAACCTACTGAATGGGGGAAAATATTTGCCAATGATAAGTCCAACAAGGGGTTAGTATCCAAAATTTATAAAGAACTCAAACAACTCAACACCAGAAAACCAAGTAACCCAATTAAAAAGTGAGCAGAAAAGGGGGAAGGGTTTTCAGGAACAACTATAAAGGACACATGCACAAAACCAAGGAGGGATGGGATCAGGGGAGGGAGGGAGGGATGGTTGGGGTCAGGGGGAGTGGGGGGGGTAAAATGGAGACAACTGTACTTGAATAACAATAAATAAATATAGATAAATAAATATTCAATGGAAAAAAAGTGGGAAGAAGATCTGAATAGAAACTTCTCCAAAGAAAACATATGATGGCCAAATCAAAACCACAATGAGATACCACCTCACACCTGTCAGAATGGCCATCATCAACAAATCAACAAACAACAAGTGGTGGTGAGGATGTAAAGAAAGGGGAACCATAGTGCACGGTTGGTGGGAATGCAGATTGGTACAGCCACTATGGAAAACAGTGTGGAGGTTCCTCAAAATATTAAAAACGTAATTGCCTTATGATCCAGTGATTCCACTTCTGAGAATATAGCCATTGAAACCCATAACACTAATTCAAAAGAACATATGCACCCCTATGATCACTGCAGTGTTACCTACATAAGCCAAGGCTTGGAAGCAGCCCAAGTGTCCATCAGTAGATGAGTCAATAAAAAAAGCTGTAGTACATTTACACAATGAAATACTACACGGCTGTGAAAAAGAAGGAAATCTTACCACTTGTGACAGCACGAATGGACCTAGAGGATATTACGCTAAGTGAAATAAGTCAGTCAGAGAAATATAAATACCATGTTATTTCCCTTATATGTGGAATCTAAAGAACAATATAACAAAGAAACAAAACAGAAACAGAAGCCTGTTCTGTAGAATTCATCACCATATTTATGCAATGGGTTTTGTTCAGGTGTGTGACTTACTTTCTTTATAAAGAGCGTGGCTGTTGAACTTCTTCCACCTGCTCCCTAAAAGGAGCATTTTGATTCCAGTATTTATTATAAACTGATTACATGTATATCTTGTCTTAAGCCATGGGACAAGGTAAAAAAGCTTCCAAACTAGGACAGAAGTACGTGAATGAGGACTTGGGACAGGTTTCCCCAAGGGACAGGGGGAGACATGTGGTTACTTTCACTATGGATGTCTGGAGAAGTAAAATGTGTGAAGCTTTACTGCCAGATAAATATGATCAAGTTCAGAAAAAAAACATATGCAAAGGAGAAAAATGAGCCACAAATAAAAGGCATGAAAGCCACCCATAAAATAAACAAAGATACTAAAGGATATGGGAGATCTATCTTAATGGGAGTGCCCGATACAGGGGTATACCCCCCAAATTTGTGCCTACTCAGAGCTTCAGAATATGACCCTATTTGGTAATACAATTTTTTGCAGATGAAATCAAGTAAGATGAGGTCATACTGGGTTAGGGTGCTTTCTAAAGCCAATAACTGATATCTTCATAAGAGAAAGGAGAAGGAAATTTGGACACAGAGAAACACAGGGAGAAGGGAGAAGGTGATATGAATATGAAGGCAGAGACTGGAGTGATGCAGCTACCAGTCAAGGAAGGAGTGCCAGCAACGGTCAGCAACACCATGAGCTAGAAAAGAGAAATAAGTGTTGGCAAGGACATGGAGAAATGTAAACCCTTGTGCATGGCTGGTGGAAATGTAAATTGGTGCAGTCATTATGAAACCAGTATGGAGAATTCTCAAAAAATTGAAAGTGGCACTACCCTACATTCTAGCAATTCCACTTCTGGGTATTCATCCAAAAAAAATAAAAACACTAATTTGAAAAGACAAAAGCTCCCCCATTTTCATTGCAGCATTGTTTACAAAAGCCAAGACATGGGAACAACATACGTGACCACCAATAGATGAATGGATAAAGAAAATGTAATATACACATATAATGAAATATTATTCAGCCATAAAAAAGGATGAAATCTTGCCATTTGCACCAACGTGGATGAGCCTTCAGGACATTTTGCTATGAGAAATAAGTCAGAGAAAGACAAATACTTAAATACTGTGTGATCTCACATGTGGAACATAAAAAAAAAGCAGAACAAGATCATAGATACAAAGAACAGATTGGAGGTATAGGGTGGGCAAAATGGATGAAGGGTCAAAAGGTACAAACTTCCCATTATAAAATAAGAAAGTCCTGCCTTCCAGCCAAGATGGAGGCATAGGTAGACACACTGTGCCTCCTCACACAACCAAGATAGGGACAACAACAATTTAGAAACAAAATGACAACCAGAACTGACAGAAAATTGAACCATATGGAAGTCGGACACCCAGGGAGTTAAAATAGACAAGTTCATCCAGACTGGTAGGAGAGGTGCAGTAGGATAGCCGGGCGCAGGTAGAGGAGCAGGGAGCAGAGAGCATTGGGACCAGATATGTAAGGCAACCAGGGCGCACAAGACTGCAGTGGGCAGATCCTGGGCACACAAGCAGCAGCTGGCAGACCCTGGCAGAGGGGTGGCAACTGGCAGACACAGTGAGGTGGTGATTGTGAAGCGAGGCACTGTGAGCAACTCAGGGTCCCAGTGTCGGGAAACAGAGCCTTGTGGCACTGATTGAAAACACCTGTGGAGGTTGAGGCACAGGGAGAGACTCCCAACCTCATAGGAGAGGTGGTTGGAAAGTCCCACGGGGTGCACAAGCCCACCCACACGGGAATCAGCACCAGAGGGGCCCAGTTTGCTGGGGGAAGCGTTAGAAGGGACTGAGCAAAGCAAGCGCCATAGTTCCTTCTTGGACCCCGCCCCCAAATACAGTGTCACAACCCAGCAACTGGGGTGCCCCGCCCTGGTGAACACCTAAGGCTCCGCCCCTCATATGTAACAGGCATGACAAGACAAAAAAAAAAAAAAACAAAGAGGTGGCTCAAACAGAAGATCACTTGAAAGCCCCAGAACCCATCCTTTTAAGCGCCCAAGAGATAGCCAACCTATCACATGCACAGTTCAAAGCACTGGTGATCAGAATGCTCACAGAATTGGTTGATTTTGGTCACAAACTAGATGAAAAAATGAAGGCTACTATAAGTGAAATGAAGAAAAATGCACAGGGAACCAATAGTGATGGAATGAAAGATGGGTCTCATGTCAATGGAGTGGACCAGAAGAAAAAAATATACAACCAGAAAAGAATGAAGAAATAAGAATTCAAAACAATGAGGAGAGGCTTAGGAACCTCCAGGACATCTTTAGACATTCCAACATCTGAATTATAGGGGTACCAGGAGAAAAGGAAGAACAACAAGTGGAAAAGATATTTGAACAAATAATAAAG
>JAPYXV010002631.1:0-12950 GCA_028533065.1 Trachops cirrhosus
GAATACCAAAATACTATACAAGTAAAAGGTGTAGGAATAATGAAATAATGATTATACAATTATGCAATTACTTGCAGGTTCAAAAAAAAAAAAAAAAAGAGGAAGGAACCAAGCAGAAGATGGAAGGAAGAAGAGATAAATTTGGAAAGCAAGGGAGAAGGGTCAACACTAGGGTGACAGAAAGAGAAGCATAAAGAATCGATAGATGAAGACATAATACGAATTAAAAGATAAAATCTTACTTAAAAATAATTAAAAGTAAACAAACAAGAAACCAACAAACACCAAAAAAAAGAACACACACACACAAAAAAAAAAACCACACACACCTATTGTTGATTTTAGACTGGCCAAACCGGTTTTTCTAGCTGGCTTCCGCCCATTGAGGGGTTACTGGAGACAGGTTTTGTCCTCCCCCCCCCCCCCGCCCCCGTTCAGGACTCAGTCAGCCTCTGACGTACTGTTCTTAGTGCAGGCGCGCGCCTTCTCCCCCAGCTGGTCTAATGTCTCCCGGAAGGGACCCGTGTGTGGGGGCTGGATGCAACTGTGTGCGACCTTGGGAGTTCACCACAGTGTGTTCCGATGTCCCGTGGAGCACCCGCCCCTTTTCCGGGTTCACGCTTTCTAGATCCCAAAGGGCTCCCACTTGCCCCCAATTCACAGCTTGGGTATCGTAGGTCCTGGGAAGCACCTGTGCCTTTTCATTTTTCAACACTGTGATTTCTGTGATTTTCACCAAACCACGTTCTCTCTCCTGCTTGGGGGCGCAGGCATAGAGGCAGTGCCTTTGGATGCATGGGGTGGGGTGCACACCTTCACCAGGGCTTTGTGTAGGTGCTTACAGCCCCTGTGTAGGTGCCTCTTTGTCCTCACTCCTCTCTCTGTGCCATCTGGTAAACTGGCCTCCCCAGGTGCTGCTCAGTCCTTGTCTGGCCAGGGAGGGAGCAGATTACCCAGCTCTCTCCCAGAAGCCCCGCTGGCCGACCCAGGCATGCTGCTGGGTCTGGAGCTGCAACTCCCCTGGTCCCCCCGCTGATCCACGTAGTCTCCTTACCCTGGGGCTTTTCAATGTCCGCTACAGTTTGTGATCTCCTATTTTCAGTTATGTCATGATAATGTTGGGTCTTTGCTCAGTTCCTGCCTAGAATGGCGATTATTTTTCCTCCCCTGGGTGTGGGAGATGTAAAATCTGCTCCTTCCTACCACACCGCCATCTTCCCTCTGACATGATTCTTGAATGATCCATTGGGATGCTAGCAACTATTAGAAATTGAAGACCCTAACAAAGTGGTTTTAAAAATGGGAGTGTTTCTATCTCCTATAGCAAGAAGCTTACAGACTGGGTGGTTCCAGGGTTGGTTAATTGGTTAATTCAGCAGCTCAGTGACATTATCAGAACAGATATTTCTCCTCTCCTGCCTCTCTGCCATCCTCTGGGCAATGGCTGGTCTTTAAGGCAGGTTCCTGTGATGGTTGCAAGATGGCTGCCCCAGATCCAGACAACATGTGATGATAACCAGGAGAAGTGGAAGAGAACTATCCCTGGCTTGGGTCCCTTTCTAAAATCATGATGAAACTTCCCTCCTTCTAGGCCCACCAGGAAGGCACCTGGGAGCATGTACTCCTGTTAGTAATATAAAAGCACAAGAAATGTCCAACAGCACAAGCACAATTCAAGACTCTGCTTACATTCCATTGCCCAAAGAAAATTCCATGACAATGGCAAAGCCCATAGTAAAGGAGTGATAGGGCTAGGACAAAGGTTGAATGCATAATACTGCAGGGACTAAGGAGTTGGAACCAAGAATTCAATCTATTACCTATAATTATATCAGGTATAACCTTATGAAATTGCCATCCTTCAGGTACAAAACAGTCAAATAATGACCATTTCATATGGTACAATGTAATACCATCAGTAGAGCTAGGTCTTAAAGTAGGCCTTTTGTCCAATGGCTACCAGAAGGCTTTGGAAAGCAGCACAAACAGGCAATATCCATAAAAAGTATATTTGCTGAGTACACAGGAATTGAAAAACATATGCAATTGTCTTTCTCTGAAATAGCAATTTATTTCTCTTTAAGTAGAATCATGCACCATTAGAATCAAGAGCTCATTAGAGTTTAAGGATTATATGAAAATAAACCTTCAAAGCTGAGTCCCAATAAAATTTTTCCACAGCGAGTCAGAGGTATTAAGGTCCCACAGGACAGCTAATACTTTTAAATAGAGCTTTAATTACATTTGAGATTTTGGTATAATTGTCTCTCCTGAGTAAACCTCTCCCATAGAATCACTCTAATGAAATATCCTAGTTTGTTATGCTCTTTCTCCCTTTACTCACCCCACCACCATATATGTCCATGGATTTGCTTTCTCTTGCTTCCACCTTTGTTTATGCCCATCTCTTCGGAATACCTGCCACCTACTGACTTCTAATCATCCTTTCTACTCCTACCCTCATCCTCATGCAGGCTGGCTTAAGAATCCTATTCTACTCTCCATGATATTCTGTACATATATGTAAAGTAGTCCTTAACACATTGCAACAAAATATGTGAGTATACATTTATTTCTCCCCCCTAGGTTGTGAGGCCCTTGAGTGTAGGGACTGTGTTCTATTTATCTTTGCATCCTTAATATGTAGCTTAGTGATTCACAAATAGTAGGAAAAGGAGTATGTTAGTCAGAATAGGTTAAATGCAAGTCCAATAACAAACAAGCCCAGTTTATGCCAAGACATGCAAAGTCTGAAGCAGATGTGCTTGGTTGGGCAGTTCTCCTCCAAGTAGTAACTCAGGAATCCAGCTTTCCTTCAACTTGTGGCACTGCCATCCTCAACATTTGTTCCCTAAGGTCACTACAAACAGGAAGCAGGGCATGGTAAAGTTACTATCTTGGCCCAAAGTGACATAAATGACTTCTGTCCCCATTCCATATGCCCAAATAGTTGCATGGCATCACTTAGTCACAAGGTAGGAAGGGGGTCAGTGGGGCAAGAACTCACACAGGTGAAAGAGAAAGAGAGCATGAGCATTTGGTAGTCAGGTAGCTATCTCTGCCACGGGGAGAAGGGAGGAAGGAAAGGAGGGAGAAAAGGAGGAAAGAATTTACTCAATGCCTAATATTTAAGCACTACATTTTAAACCATGTGCAAAGACTTCTGCTTAAATTTCCTGCTGATTGGATCTTTAAAACCAGCTGTAGAAAGCAATTAGCTCAAACAGAGCATACTAAAAATAAAAAATAAGGAGAAACTCATGGAAGTTGCATGTGTTAAGCATAGTCAAGAGGAAGAAAATCTTCAGGAGTAGGGGACAAGGGTGTGGGTATGTCTCTATGAGTTCTGTGTCTTAACTTGAGAGAGGAGAAGTAGAGAGTATTGGAAAGTTGCCCAATTGGAAAGGCTCTAAAGAGAGGAGGCTTATGGGGATTGAGGGAGAAGCATTATCAAGGGATACTACCTACCCTGAAGAACACTTGCAGTCTTCAGTATAAAAAGTAAACCAAGGGAATTTGGAGGACATGAATAGATAATGGAATAGATAATGAGAGAATTGTGTTCATCAGGATTTGGAAGTGGGTGATGAGGAGGAGGCCACTGCCCAGGGGAAAAGCAACCACTTTCCAGGGGGTTGAGTGCAGTGAGACGATATGGTGTCAGAAGCTGGGGAGTGATTGGGAGGTGTAAGAGCATCTGTGGTGGAGACGGATGTCTGTTCTTCAAGATCCATTTCCCTCCTTCCTAGCGCACAGCCTTCCTTGCAGTTCAGCGTCACCACATCAGTGGAACAAGAAAGGAAATGACAAGTGCCAGTTTCAGACCTGGCCCATAAAATCCTCTGTGGCTGCTCGTCCATGCTTTTTCATCTTCTTCCACTTGGATGCAAATGACAATGAAGTCCTGTGATTTGGTGACACAACAGATAGGAGCCTGGGTCCTTGAATGACTTCATGGAAAAGGGCCTACTTCCCTAATTACACACATGCCAGGACTGTTAAATGAGAAAGAAATACATTTCTAATGTATGATGAACACTGTGATCCATCATCTGGATTTCATTTCGGTGAAAGGCTTATTACCCCAGCTGAGAGGTGTGTCAGCAAAGAGCCTTCAGCAGTCGGCCTCTTCGGGAAATGCTTTAGCACTAAGAGACTTCCCTCAACCGAGTTTATGCCCTTCCAAGGAAAGCCCACACCCTGAAGGTGTGACCAGCCATCGCAGTCCAACACGGGACTTCTCTAACAAGCCAGTTTAACTTCTGTGGGGTTGGCCAAGGTTCTCAGCAGGCCTGACTTACCCCTCAACTTCTCTCTTGCCTAATCCTATTTCCTTTCCTTCGTTTGTAGAAATTTTTAAATCTTAGATGACTCCCTAATAAACATCCTGCACAGCAAACTTTAGTATGCTTCTTGGAGAACCCACCTTGGAGAATCCACCTAATGTGAATGTACTACGGGGTCGAGTATGTGGTGCATCTTTCTGGCCTATCTTAACTGATACAGCACAGAGGCAGATCACTCTTTCTGCTGCCATGGCTCTGCTAGGGTGGCCAGCAGACATGCTCCTTGCTATGGAGAAAAGGCTATGCCATCTGCAGTAGGAAAGAATTAGGCCAACACACAAGGAAGGAGCAGAGAGACAGATGGGAGGGAGAAAATTCCAGCCTGGGATTCCCACGCTGGGAGCCTCTTTCCAGTTTTTAAAACAGTGATTCCTAAAGCTTTTCCTTGAGCTTCTCCAGTATTTTTGCCAACTACTGGAAATCGATGAACTTCCTTTTCCTTTCTCTTTTCACGATGGCACAGAAGAAGCTCACTTCTGACCCTGCGTGCAACAGGACCCATACAAGACAATGGTGAAGGCCCCTATTGTTGAATGTGGGGTGGGGAGGGAGAGCTAGCATTTTGTCACCATTCTTAACCTGAGTTTACCTCCCAGGCCTATTGGCCTGCTTTGAAGTATAACAGTGAGAATGACCTGGTCTGCTCTCAGGAGAAATTTCCTTCCCACTCAACCTGGGTCATGCTGAGGTCACATGGAATGTTGGTGAAGGCTGCCAAGTGCACAGCTCATCCATCCGTGCTTTTGACTGGGATACTTTTTATTATGTCTTCTGTGCATGCAATGTCGCTGCTGAGAAATGTTTCAGGGCTAAAGGGTTTTCCTTATTTGTAACTAATTTTACACCAAGTTAACTGAATAATAGTAACTATGGTGTGTGATGACATATATCACATTTAATGTTTAAAACTACCTTGTGAGAAAGGTATTGTTATTTTTTACTGCGGTAAAAGATACATAATATAAAATTTACTATTTTAACCCTTTTTGAGTGTACAATTCAGTGACATTAAACATTTTCATATTGTTGTATAACCATCACCACCATTCAATTCCAGAAATGTTTGATCTTCCCAAACTACAACTCTGTGCCTGTTAAACAATAACTCCACATTCCACCTCCCCCCAGGTTCTGACAACCACTGTTTGCTTTATCTCTCTGTGAATTTGCCTATTCTAGGCACCTCATATAATGGAATCACATAACATTTATCCTCTTGTATCTGGCTTAGTTTACTCAACTTAATGTTTTTAAGGTTCATCCATGTTGTATTATAGCATGTTTCATAACTTCCTTCATTTTTAAGGCTGAGTAACATTCCACCGTATGTATATAACACAGTTAGTTTATTCATTCATCTGTTGATGGGTTGCTTCCTTCTTCTGGCTATTGTGAGTAATGCTACTATAACCATTGGTGTACAAGTATCTGTTTGAGCTTCTACTTTCAATTCTTTAGGGCATATATCTAGAAATGGGATTGCTGGATTATATGGTAATTATATTTTTAATTTTTTGAGAAATCCTCATAGTCTCTTCTATGGTAACTGTTCCATTTTATACTCCCTCCAGCAATGCACAAGAATTCCAATTTCTCTACATCCTCAGAAGATACTATTTTTTAATCTCCACATTAGTTAGAAAACTGAGGTTCAGAGAAATGGTGATTCGCTCACAATTACACAGCTACTAAAAGTAGCTGATCCTGCACGGGAAGCTAAGATTCTGGACTCCAAGTCCATCACACTTCCTGGGCCCCACAGTGGCCTCAGACTCAGAAGAGCAAAAATAGAAGTCTATAAAAACCTAAAGTAGGCAGAACTATATCTGGGAAAGGATTTGTTTCTGGGAGTTACCACCCCAGTTGTTCTTTTAATACTGACAGCTCCATGGACACTGCCAGGAACTCTTGGAGTGGAAATGTGTGTGCTTAATTGATAAAAGTCAGTCTTATTGACTAAGAAAACATTTCATCTCTTCAGTTAGTTACCATTTATTCACTGAATAATTATTTGTTGAATTCATATTAGATGCCAAGCTCATTTTTAACGGCTGTGAACAAGACTGCCAAGGTTCCGGTTCTCATGGCACTCAAATTCCAGAGAAGAAGACAGACAGTAAACAGAAAAAATAAGTAAATTGGAGAACTTTGGTGTTATACGTACTCTCAAGGGTATAAATGGGTTGAAGGTTAGAGTAACAAGGTGGGGAGAGGGAAGGTGCCTTTGGATAGCATGAGGCCTCTCTGGAAACCTAAAGTCGAAAAGGTACCAGCCACGTAATCAAGTGAAAGTACATGTGGGAGTGTGGAACAGCAAATACAAAGGCCGTGAAGTGAAAATAACTAGAATGTTCTAAGAAAAGCAGAATGTCAGTCTGATGGGATCATGGAGACAAAGGTTGGAGAGTAGAGAGAAATGTAGTTAGAGAGGAGACCAGATGGGTCTTATAGTAATGATAGCTGATGTTTATTGAGCACTTACTATATGTCAGATACTATTTAAGCAATTTATAGGTATTAATCGTTTAATCATCACAACAAATCCTATAACAAGAATACTATTATTGTCCCCATTTTGCAGATGAGGAAACTGTTGTCCAGAGTGGTTATGTAACTTTCCCAAGAAGATTGGCTGGTAAGTGGTAGAGCTTAGATTTAAACCCAGGAAATTTGGATCCAGGGTCTGAGTTCATAACCACAGTGCTATGCACTCATTCTGTGTTCAGTGGTTTAGATTTTATTCTAAAAGGAATGAGATTTCATTGAAGGGCATTAGGCAACACAATGGAGGACTCATTTTATATTTTGAGATTATCATAATGGTGGATGCATGGAGCAAAGGGGAGGCAGAGAAACAAGTTGAAGGCCATTACGAGAGTCTAGGTGAGAGATAATGGTGTGGATGAGGGAGGTGACAATGAGGAGACACAAAAATAGACAGCCTTGGGATGCCTTCTCAAAGTAAAGCTGTAGGGTCTTGTTGATGATTTAGTCATAGGGGTAGGGCGAGGAGAGCAATTCAGGTTCACTTTCAGGTATTTGACCTGAGCAACTTGTTCAGTGGAGAGCATGTTTACCAAGTTGGGGAAGGGCAGGGTATAGAAGGGATATGTGTTGGGTATTTGAATGTCTAGCATTTATTTCCCTAACAACACCCCAGTTTCTTGTTGGAGAACACCGCTTATGAGTTACAGTCAAGCCAAGAGGTAGTCTACTGAGTTATTCCTATTCTATATTTCCTCCCTGGAATGTGAATCTCGAAAAGAAGGACAAAATTCACTCCCTCCAGGGGTCTCATTCATAAAATTTTCCTGTATAAGGCAATTGCTGTGCTTTCTACTTCCCAAGCTCAGGATTCCAGCTTCCCATCAATTCTGTGAGTACCAAAGCCTTCTAGTTCATTCTTTCTGCTTAAGTTAGCCAGTGCCAGTTCTTGCTGCTTATAGCCAAAGAAGGTGCAGGTTGAAGATTAGGTAGGAAAAGACTACTCAAAACCAAGAGATACATTTTAGATAGGTGATGTTAGAGATGCCTGTGAGATACATCAAGGAGGCTATTGGATATATGCACCTGGAGTTCAGGGTTAAGGTCTGGGGAGGAATCAATTTGGGAGTTACCAACATGTAGATGGTATATTAGTGTCTAGTATAATGTCCCATGTCTTTCGCTAAAAACATCCTGAATCTTTTTTGGTGAAATATTTCTCCTTTTCGGCTAGTAACCTTGATGGGGCTGTTAATCAAAGTGCCAAGCCCTCCTCTGCCCAAGTAGGGATCTCAGGACTGAACAGTCAGCAGATACCATCTACCCAGTCACAGTGTTTCTTAAGGGATGCTCAAATGAATTAGGTCAACACCGTAAGAATTAGCCAAAGGAAAAGAATTCTCTTTCTGGAAGAACTGCTAAACTGGTACAATTTTAGAGCTACAGGGCTCTTTGTTTTTAAACCACTTTGGGGCCATAACCTGATGGGAATGAGGTCAACACTGCAGAAACAGGTTCAAGAAACCACAGCAGAGAGGCAATGAGCGGATGCAGTGCAGAGGCCCTTAACGCTGTCATTCCCAAAACTAACTCCACAATTCTGTGACCAATAAACACCCGTTTTTGCTTCAAGTAGTTGAGTTGAGTTTCTATTACTCACAGTCAACTGATTTCTGACAAGAACAAATGGGATTTGAAGCCTCACCCCTGGATGAGATCAAACAGTAGGTGGAGAGGAGCACTGAGCCACAAAACACTGTAATCATTCAAGATCCAACAGAGGACAGGAGCCAAACCTTGGGTAGACTGCCTATTGTCTTTGATGACAAATGAGCCCAGAAAGATAAGGTAAATTCATTGCATTGCAGGAAGAAAATCTTTTGGCAGAATTTTGATTTTTAAAAACTGGGTGATAGCAACAGTTTAAAAATTCTCAAATTAAAACCTTCCTTATGTTTGAAAATTTAAAAATTAACTTATGATGTGGTATAGCTGCATTATTCCTGTATTCAAAGGACAGTGCCTCTTTGCTGGAGCTCCAATGACACTGGGTCATGCGATCCAAGAGAGCAAAGGCTACCTGCCTTTTGCTGGCACCCAGCTTCCTGAGATGCAGGAATTGAGGGGTTCTGGCCTGAAAAAGTCAGACATATGCAAACTATTTGTAAATGTGCACACGCTGTCTGTGGTTTCACTGCTAAAAAATGGAGCCTGCACTCAGGTTCTATTGGCCCCTGAATTCACTAAGAATGAGACAGATTGGTATCTTCTGCCCAGGCTTCCCATTCTCAACAGCAGCCAGACTGGCACCTTTGGCTTGGAAGGGGATGGTTCCCATGTCAACAGAAGCTCTGCACTGAACTGATAATTTGAGCAAATTGTACAGATTTAGGAGTGGTGGGATGATGAGTTCTACCAAATAAGGAACTGAGACAACCAAATGGTGGCTCTGGAGTAGGAAGCCAGTCTCAGCAACAAGAGTTGAGTGATCCTAGAAATTGACAAATGGCAAGATCTGCAGAAACCGTCAAGGAAGAGTCTGTAATTAGAAAGCAAAATCAGCCGGTTTTATCAGATACAAGAAAACAAGGGAAACTCTTCCTTTTGCAACATGGGAGGGCAAATCAAGTCATCAAGTCATCAAGTCATCTGGAATTCAAGTCATCTGACTCTGGGATGGTGAGATGGAAAAATAGTCAGAGCCATCCAGCTGGCCCATGATTTAAATAGCGTTCATGGATTTTGTGAAGACCCATTAATAAACAGCTTGGTGAAGCACTTAAGATGCTCAGGCTCTAGAGACAGACTGCCTGGGTTCAGATCCTGGGTTTGCCACTTGCTTCCTTTTATGATTCTGCACCTCAGTTCCCTCACCTGTAAAATGAATGACAATTTGAACCTGGAAAACATTACACTAAAGTGCAAAAAACACCCAGATACCAAAGACCAATATTGTATGATTCCACTAATATGAGGTACCTAGGATAGGCAAATTCACAGAGACAGAAAGTAAAATAAAGCTTACCAGGGGCTGGGGGGAGGGGAGAATGGGGAGTTATTATTTAATGGTCAGTGTTTCTGTTTAGAATGATAAAAAAGTCATAGATGTAGATAGTGGTGATGGTTGCACAATATTTTGTATGCATTTAATGCCACTAAAAATAGTTAAAATGAAAAAGGAAAATGGCAACTATGTGAGGTCATGGATATGTTAATTGGTTTGATTGTGGTAATTATTTCACAATGAATGCATTATATGCTTTAAATATATGCAAATACTTGTCACATATAACTCAATAAAGCTGGAAAAAATAGTAAAAATGGTAAATTTGAAGTTATGTATATTTTACCATAATTTTAAAAAATAACACTGTTGTTGCAAGCAATGTTCAGCAAAGATTTCAAAAGAATTAGTGCTCTATGAGATCCATACATCAAGTTAAAAAAAATCATCCGTGGTGCTGGAAAGTAGGATACCAATTACCACTGAGGGAGGTTGAGACTGGAAAGGGACTTCTGGGGGTGCTGGTAATGTTCTGTTTCTTGGTCTGAGGGTTGGTGGCTTGAGTGGGCTGCATTTGTGAAAATCATTGAGCTGTCACTTAAGTGTAACATTTCTGCTCATATATTAGACTTCAATAAAAAGTAGCACCCCCCATGCCCTTGAAAAATGAGGATGACAGTAATATCTTCCTGGGAAGGGTATTTTGGCTTTCAGTGAGTTAGAACAGATAACTCGCTTGGAACAGTGCCTGGCATGTAAGGTATCCCTGGGTCTTTAGCGGCAGTATGTAAAACCAAAGACACCTCTGCAAAGCTTTCCTGCCAGTCATTGTCCATACCTCCTATGCTTCCAGATACTTTGTATTTGCTTCTCCACATCCCCATTCTGTCTGCTCTCTGATCCCAGGACTGCTCTGCGCACCCTCTGACTTCCTGGCAGGCATGTTGGGCCAATGCAGTGAAGAGAACCAGTGGGAAATTGGAGGAAGGAAAGAGTGATGTTGAGGTATGTGTTTCCTTGGTGCCTGTCCTGTGGGGTCCAGGAGGACTGGCTGTGCTCCACAACCAAAGTTTACATTGTTGTGGAGCAGGCCTCTCCACTCAGCTGTCTTTGCCCAACTTCTGCTAATTGTTCCTTCCCACTGTCCATTTGGGCCTGGGAGTGGTCATGGTGCCCCACGATTATCGATCCAAAGAAAGATACTGTACTACTCTCCCTTGTGGTTCCTTATGCCCTACCCAGACCTTCATAAAGCATCTTTTTATTAGAATCTTCTCCAATTTTCCCAATTTCAGTGTGTTGTGTGCTTCTGCTGGTCCCTTGACTGTTTCCTACCCTCTCAGAGACCTGTGGGGAGACAGCCACGTATCCTTCATGAACCTGCTCGGTCAGGTCACTGCTGACTGGACCAGACGTGAGCACCTGACAAACTGAACCAACCAGAGGCTCTCTGCTGAGAATTGGAATAGAGCCACAGAAATGGAGTGCCCAAACCAAAGGAGGGCTCAAGAATTCCAGGATCAGGCAGAGGTAACAGAGTCAGTGCTATAGTAACCCGAAGACCTGAGCATGCTGAAGTTGTATTGGTCTGGCGGAAAGGGAACAGATGCAAAGTATCATGTATTAATGTTGTAAAGGCTTTAATATATTCAAGAAAAAATGTGTTCTAACAATATACAAGCTAATGTAAAATAATCTAATGCAGTTTTTCCAACTATTGAATTGTATCTTTAAAGGCCCTATAAATATGGTTCCTACCAAAGTCATATGAATGAGACTATGTCTAAATATTTACCACACAAAAGGCAAGATGCTAACTCGTTACGAAATCTTGTTAATATATGTGTGTTGGGTCAATGTGGTGAGGAGTGGGTAATGCTTTTTAATGAGCTGTAGTTATACAGTAGTGAGTCTTCACCTCAGATCCCTAATGAAATACAATGGAATAGAAAATAGAAGGCACTATGCTTCTAGGAATAAATATTGTTTTGTGAAACTTTTATTCTAGTGATACATACACTGGATCATAATGTAAAATGTATAAACACTAGGTCAAAAAAGGTTGAAAAGATTCTGGCCAAGATGGAGGCATAGGTAGATGCACTGTGCCTCCTCACACAACCAAGATAGGGACAACAACAATATAGAAACAAAATAACACCCAGAACTGACAGAAAATTGAATTGTATGGAAGTTGGACACCTAAGGAGTTAAAATTAGACACATTCATCCAGACCGGTAGGAGGGGCGGAGCCAGGCCCGAAGAGGGAGGGAGCAGAGAGCACAGCAACTGGGGCAGCTTGCAAGACTGCAGCAGGCAGACACTGGGCAGACAAGCGGCGGTGGCTGCCGGGCCCCAGCTGGGAGGTGTCGACCAGCAGACCCAGCAAGGCGGCCATCGTGAAGCAAGGCACTGCACGCAACCCAGGGTCCCAGCACTGAGAAATAGAGTTTTCGGTCACTGACTGAGAAGGAAGGTCCGGTGGGGTGCACAGGCCCACCCACATGGGAATTGGCACCAGAGGGGCCCAGTTGGCTCCCAGAAAGCGACGGAGGGGTCTGGGGCCCTACAGAGAGCAAGCAAGCACCATTGTTCCTTCTCAGACCCCACCCCCACATACAGCATCACAACCCAACCACTGGGGTGCCCCACCCTGCTGAACACCTAAGGTTCCGCCCCTCACTACCCGTGCTCGACAAGACCAAAAAAAAAAAAAAAAAAAAATAGCAAAGAGATGGCTCAAACAGGAGAAGAATTAAAAGCCCCAGAACCCATCCTTTTAAGCGACCAAGAGATACCCAACCTATCAGATGCACAGTTCAAAGCATTGGTGATCAGGAAGCTCACAGAACTGGTTGATTGTGCTCACAAACTAGATGAAAAAATGCAGGCTACAATAAGTGAAATGAAGAAAAATGCACAGGGAACCAAAAGTGATGGAATGAAAGATGGGCCTCACATCAATGGAGTGGACCAGAAGGAAGAAAAAATATATAACCAGAAAAGAATGAAGAAATAAGAATTCAAAAAAATGAGGAGAGGCTTAGGAACCTCCAGGACATCTTGAAATGTTCCAGCATCCGAATTATAGTGGTATCAGAAGGGGAAGAGGAAA